>JAFVLL020017644.1:0-72527 GCA_021397915.2 Tor tambroides | reverse complement strand
AACAAAAAAGACTTGAGGCTATAAAGGTGCTTCAGCTAAGTACTGAGTTAAGGGTTTGAATACTTATGCAATGTACTTATTTCAGATTTTTTATATTTTATAAATTTACAAAGTTGTGACAGTTCTGTTTTTGCTTTGCCATCATGGTGTATGGAGTGTAGATTGATGTGGGAAAAAAAAGTAATTTAATGCAGTTTAACATAAGGCTGCAACATAACAAAATGTGAAAAAAATGAAGGGGTTTGAATACTTCCGCAAGGCACTGTATATTCATCATGTAAAGATCGGCCACAACGAATGTTGTTAGTTTGGGATGGGACTTCCTGTTTGGGAAACAATGTCACACAGGGGTAGTGTTTAGGACTTCAGGACAAGCTTTTAACTTGGCTGAAAACAATAATTTTTAATTCCATTTGGTTTTGCTGTTAGCTTGGTCCAGTTAGCCTTCTAGTAGATGATGGCAACTACATCATTCTGTGAACAAAAATACTTTCTTTCCATTAATGGCTAGCTGTGTATTTTGCCGAAAAAGCATGGCAAAAGACACAATATAAGTCCCTCATATTTCATTATATCATAGTAGATGTTTCACCAGTCTCCATTTCAGAGGGCTCTTGAAAGCATGCAATAGCAATAGCTAAACAATTGGCATTGAACTGAATGGGAATGCTAATGGCTTGCTTTCTTAAGTTATTATAGACCTTGCTGTGTGCTGCTAGTGGTGCAGAAATCACACACTGCACTTTAAAAAAAAACAACAACAATATTTGTGATCATAAGGAGGCTGCAAGGTACCTTATTATAAAAATTATCATGACAACAGTTACTAAGCTGCCATTTTTAATATTATTATGCAAACATCAGAACTCTGTAATCACAGAACTGAATACTAACAAACCACAGCGCATTTCACTTCTTGTTTTACAAAGCATCGCCGAGACAAGAGAACTGTTCTTCCCTCAACGTTTGATCAACCTTAGACATTTCCTGCCAAGCACACAAGGGTAAAGGTCAACTTCCCACCTCTTATTTTGAAACTATTTCTGGAGGCAAGAAGCTCCTCTCACAGCTCTTATTCTGATGAAGGTTTGCAGTAATCTTTAAATCTGTCCACCTCCCGTAGAGCAGAGTTATTCAAAAATATACTGTACTGCACTCTGCACCAGACAGGAAGTGCCCTAGATTAGACAGGCCTTCAGCGGCACAGCCCAGATGACCTGAATGCAGATCGTTCATCATGAATTTTAAAATCCTAGAAAGGTCTGACAGCAACACTTCAGATACAACAGGCATCTCTGTATTTCTTGTCCAGCCAGATATCATTAACTAGGTTCCAAAGTTGCATCATAGACCTGTTCCAAAAAAAAAAAAAAACAGCACTGCATGTATCCTTCATGGATTATGCAATCCCAGAATATACTGTGATAATCTCAGTGAGTACTGATTGTAATTTTATTTTAGAATTGCTGAAGTCATGATTTAAAATTGCAACCCAGGCTTGTTGGAAATACCTGACTACCAACATTTCAGTTTCCAGGTGAAATGAACACTAGAGGCTGTAAAACACAAACAACTTTTGTTCCTTTTCACACAAATTATAATTACAAGGGCAGATTACTGATTAATAATTTATCTCATAAATGGTATAATTGACTGAGAGCTGCTTTTGTCCCCAAATTCAGAAGCATGTACTGGAAATTAAACACAAAGTTACTCAGTATTGTGAATATTCAATGCTTTTAGAAAGAATAATTTAAAAAAAGAAGATTTAGGGAGAATCAATAGCCAGGTTTCTATCCAATGTTGTGAATTTAACTTGTGCGCAAAATTAGAATGTCGCATAAAACATTTGTGAATAAGCACCGTTTCCATCCGAGGAGTCAGAGAACAAAATCATCACTTTCTGATAAACTGGCACTAAGTATCACAAAGAAAGAAGCCACCAAATATAATAATTTTCATATATAATAAATGACTTGTGCCTCAGAGCAAGAAGACGAAACAATGAATATGGTCATTGCTTTCGTGGATGCCTGCTGTTCGGGAATGCAGTCGTGTAACAGTTCTGGGAGGCAATGATACAGAAAAACTTTGATGACAGACTTTGGTCGGGCAGTTCAGAATGACCATAACAACATTTCAGATGCTGCGCAACAAGATCGGTCCTCTGGTTAGTCATGTTATGCTGTCCCGTGACTGTCACATGACTGTTTTGACGTGCATGGAGGAATTTATTCTGCAAATGCGTTTCTCTTTCCCATTATTCACGTTAACCCTTTTTCACACAAGACAAAAACCTCCTCAAGCGAGCGCAAAAATGTTTTTGCGAATTAAGTTTTTTTTCTCGAAATCTGGCATTTCCATCCCTCGTTTCTGATGCAATACTTCAAAATACGTATTAAAACAGGGTGATGGAAACATAGCTAATAAATTATGAGCAATTTACTGCCACTGTGTGAATAATTTGTAATCATGTAATCCATAAAAAGTAACTGTAATCTGATTACAAGTGTTTTAAAATGTAATATAACGTAATATAACTGTAATATAACTAATTGCAAGTACTACATTTTTAATCGAGATTACATGTTATAACATCCAAATGCTTTTACCATAATGCATGATTTATAATTTAATACGTTTTAATACTAATACCAATATAAATAAAAAGCTACTTATATCAGAAAGGTTGATGTTTACTGAATTAAAATAAACTACTTCAGACAAAAGTTGTTTAAAAATTGTGAAAAGTGTAGAAAATTAAATCTGTGTACATCCATACATATACATTTGAACCCAAAATCCCTTTTTTTTTTTTTTTTTAAGTCCAGCACACTTCTTAATATTCTTTCATTTTGAAAAGTTTTTCATTGGAAAGTATGGATAAAAACTGTTCCATCCAAAAAAAGTTGCCAATGTAGATGGTCGTCATATAAAAACATACTGGCTGCTTAAATTCAATATTTATGCAGATAAACAGTTACAAACAAAAGGATATGCGCCTACAATATCAGTTACTGAACTCTATGAACAAAGTACGGATGGTGTAATTCTTGCTCATGATTACCCAGTTGTTCGCCGTTCACAATGTACTTCTTTCAGTAACTGCATGTTTGCACAATGTTCTGAGTTTCACGGTTACCTTGAATGTCATCAGATATGCACTGGTCTAGGGAAGTGCGAGTGTGTCGAGATTGGCGGTGTGAGATTTTGTGTAAGCGAGGTCTTGTCTGTGAATTTCTGAGTGGTTAAGGACATAAAGCTTCAGCTCTGTCTTGGACCAGGGTTAGCTCAACCTGCCGGCTGGAAATGCCAAGTCTCGGAGATACACGTGCAACTGAATACATCCACAATCTCAGTGAGCCACTTTTTTGCTTCTTGTACCTTGTAAAATAAAATCCTAACTGAAAAGGAACCTCACAAATGAAACTGAAAACACACATACACACAGCTATGCATGAAGTGCCACACTGAGGCCCTGAAGATATGAAATCTTGAGGTGTGACTACAACCTGAAAAATGTTTACGCTAGTTCCTCCAACCAAGACGTGTCATAAACATGATCGTACATGTTGACGCAAAACAAACACTCTGAACACACACATTTCCACATAATCAACACTTGTCTTCCTTCACTTCTTTCAAACTACTTTTCCGTGTTATGAATCAAAAGAAGCCTCCATCGTAGCTATATATAGGAACTTTTTAGAAGACACATCTCATTTGTGGTCTTCTGTCTGCCAATCTGTCTGCCTAACCACTTAGTCAATCTCATAATGGTATGTTTCATTAGCAAAGTCCCGATTGGGGCAGATGTTCATTCACCCCCTGCCTTCTGCCACCTGCTCCATCCACCATCAGTCCAGAGGTGGCTACACACGTGCCACGTATCTCCAGTTTGCGCTGGCGGAAGCTGTTAGTAAATCTGGCCCTAAATGTGATGTTTTCAGTGTTAAAGGAAGGTAACAGGGTTGACAGTTTCATGCTTTACGCATGACTTTAATTGTTTTGTGCTTGAGAGTAAAGTAAAAGGTGTTTCTTAGAGAATTTAAATGTGATGTACTACACAAATGTGGTAACAGGGTTGACAAATAATCTGTGAACACATCTTTACATACTTTTACTACTGAAAAAAACCCCATCATAAATACATAGAGAGAACATAATCTAGTTGCATTTAGCTCTAATATGCTAAATGCGGCAACAAGTCATGAAGAAATATAAACATCTACATGATTTTCTGTAAAGCTATATTAGAAAACTAATATCGCACAAAAAGTATATAACCAAGTTAAAGCATTTTTGTAATATGTCTAGAAAATGCCACATAACACATTAGTTAGCATAAACACACAGTACAAGTTGGCACCCGCTAGTCATTGTTAAAGTTATGTATATGAGATACACAAATGTTTTGTAGAATGACCCAGCTGGTTTCTATGGCCAAATTGGCAAGTTACATTTTTACTATCAATAAACTATGCAAACCTATTTTCATGGCCAAGGTAAGAAATGCTTGCTGCAGTTTTTAGTTCAATGAACTAGATAATACTGTTGGCAATAAATGTATCAACATATGTTAAGTTTGTGGTCCAGTTTGAGGGTGCAGCTTTATTTATTTATAGGTTTTTGAGCTGATATGCTGATTTGATGACCTGTTGAGGACAGTTTTACGAGATGTGGCTCGCAGGGAATTACACATGCCAGTCTTAATACCATTAGCTGAGATCATTAACTTGTGTTCTGGGGTAGATTTGTGCCAGTGACATTTGCAGAGGAAGGAAAACGTGACAAACAAGACAAATGTGAAAAACAACACTAAATACCAATAAGTCATATACTTGTTTAAAAAAAAACAAACATACATTCATTGTAACTGCATATGGAGAAGAACAAACAGTGCAATTCTATAAAATCTTTTCTCGTGTTCCTTTAAAGTTGCACAGCTTGTGATTCTGAGCTCTGACGACCCATACGTAAGTGTTCTCTCATAGTAAAAACCTTCTGCCTGTGAGGTGCTGAGGTGCTTGGCCAAAAGGAAATAAATTGTTCAGGCTTTGGGCTTGAGCGGCCCTTTTATCGGCCACTGACCTCACTCCGTTAACCAGCTGGAGCTGCAGCGAGGCTGTAATTCCCTAATAAGGGCGTCTACACTTCCCAACCACCCTCTGAACACTAAATTTGAGCGAGAAGGTGGTCTGGCAGCCGGCCGATCCCCCACATTCCCATAATCCTTTAGTAAGGCTCCTGACTCCACAGCTAGTGTTCAATCCATTCTCCACATTTAGAGTATGTTTATAGTAGAGGAGAAAGGGATAAGCTTTTTAAAGCAAGTGGTTAAAAAGGAGATAAAGAGTAAAGGAGGGACTTGGGTGATGACTGTAATAAGTGTAATAAACTTTCTGCATAGAGAGGTTGAGGTGAATGTCATTATGCTTCTGTTTAGTTTACAAAACCAGATTGAGATGTAGAGGCTACAATGCATGATACAAAGCAATAACATCTTAGCCAGATGCATATGAAATATGTTCATGAAATAAATGTGTGCATGCAATAAAAGCCTTCAAGTCATGTATTTATAAATCACATTTAAAATCAATGGAGGCTTAGCCAAAGTGCAAAAAACAAAACAAAACAAAAACAAAACAAAACAAAACGAAACAAAACAAAAGAGAGCAAAAATAACAAAAACAAACCACAAAACAAAACAAAAAAGAAAAAAAAAACCCAGAAAAAATAAAAAACAAAAACAAAACAACAAAAACAACAAAAAAACAATGAACAAAAAAATGAACAAAAACAACAAAAAGAAACCAAAAAACAAAACAAAACAAAAACCACCTAACAAATCATAACAAAACAAGACAGAGAGAAGTGCAACAGGACAATAAAATGGCATATAAAATCATGCATTCAAGTATATATTCTGAAAGCAGTTTTTTCATGAGGATTTTCAAATCTCATTAGCTCTCAAATCTCATTTGCACTACTGTATATTCAAAGTTGCAGCATCACAATTGGAAGCATTTGACCTTAGTGACATTAATCCTGGCACAAAGTATCATTAGCATAAAATTAAGAGCTTTGACACAGGTGAAAATTTGCAGTGAACAATGTGAATTCATGAAACATGAGCAGAAAAGATTTTGTTTGTGAAATCATTCCTTTCCATTATTATGTACAAAGAATAATTGTATAATTTACACAGGATTTACACATTGTACTTATTTCATGAATGAAGCCCATTTTATGAATAAGCATCAATATTCTGCTAAATTCTTCATTCAGTTTTTCCACAGAAGAAAAGAAAACCATATGGGGAGGAAATGACAGAACTGCTATTTTAAGGTGAACTACCCCTTTAAATACACTGTTTTGCAAGTTTTTTTCTTTTACTGAAAAGTAAGAGAGAGCTCCACAACACTACACTGGTTGATCTCAATTTATGAGAATCTGTCTCTGCTTACATTGTGTCCACCCATCCGCTCAAAAGCAGAGAGAATACTTGTCCTCTGGTCCTGCAAGTGAACCTTCCACAAAGCACAAGCCACACGCACAAACCCTTTTCATGCAAAATAAATCAAAAGTGGCTTTGAGGTAGGAATATAAATCAGAAGGCTTGGGTTATGTACAGATGGGTGAACCTAACACTCGCCCCAAGGAAGACACTCAGCATGTGTGTTTGAGTGTATAGGTATATATTTATTTGGGACAGAGTGTAGTTGTACATATGTGTGATTGAATATGTGCGTGTGATCTTTCAGACCCCAAGGGGCTCAAACTGCTGGATATTTTGATGTTACTTATTTTAATGTATAATGAGTTTCTACCTTACAGCGATGCAGCCGTGTGTGTGTGTGTGTGTGTGTGTATGTGTGTGTATTTGGAAAAGTGTTTGTGTTTAGACTGTGCACAAGTTTTGTTTGGACTATATTCCGCCAACATCTGCCACTGTGTTATTTCTGATTTAAAATATTCCTTATAAGGTGTTTGTTGTTAGCATGGTTTGAATTTATTATTATTAAATGCCTGAAGATAATAATATTTTATGAATGTTTAGCCATTACGAGAGTTCCTTCATACCACTAACTAAAAAGTATCAGTGCCAATAGAATTACCATGTTTGCCATGCCATGTATTCTTTGAAGTATCTTTGTGTCTAGATGCACATCATAGTATTCATTATTAATAATTCATTATTTTACTATGGTACCACCACAGTACTTTCTTACAGAGTACCTGGATTAAAACATACAAAAAAATAAATAAATTATAAGAAGATTTATTTATGTTTTACCACACAATATAGCTTGCTTAATCATTATTTTAAAGGTGCTGTATGTAATTTTTTGACTGTAATAAAGCATAAAAATACCATACTTGTTTCTCCGACAAACAATGCCACAGCCAGTTATTTTGCTTTGAAATGTGAGCTCCGTGTCAGAATGTCTGTTTTTGTGTTGGTTCTCCCACTGCCAGTTTACCCAATAGTATTTTGACACCCTGGGATGCCAGTTGGCGGAAAAAAGTTGTTGCAGCCAAACTAAAATTCTGCCTGACTTGGCATCCAAAAGCTCTATGAGCAGAGGCATATTAAAACACGGTTAAAACAATTCCTCAACTTACAGTTTAAGGCTTACTGCCTTACATGTTGGTTGCGCTCATTCCTTGTTGCATCTGGCAACCCACATGAGCATTGAGTTTAAGGAGGAGGGGATGGGAGAAACAACACTCTCCAGTATTTTGAATTTAGACTGCAGGACCCATTTCATCAGCTGATTGTCACTATTACATACTGCACCTTTAAAGGCAGTAATGCACCATCACAGAAATTAGAGCACATCATTCTGTTGGGGTCAAAAGTCATGTGCAAAAACATAACACTGAAAACTCATTTTACTTCTGTAATGACATTTTTGAGTAAAACTACATGTTGGGTGGGA
Organism: Tor tambroides; assembly: GCA_021397915.2. NCBI lineage: Eukaryota > Metazoa > Chordata > Actinopteri > Cypriniformes > Cyprinidae > Tor > Tor tambroides. The sequence continues at coordinate 64,584 of JAFVLL020017644.1, read as the reverse complement.
TTTTATTCATCACAATTTACTTTGATTACGAAATTGGTCTCAATGACAGGCGGTTGGAGAGGAGGGGGTGAAAAATAAGTGGGCTTGGCAACTTTCCTAATCCTGAAAAGATTACAAAATCAACATTTTAAAAGAAAGCCTCTAGTGTGCCGACGAATCATGAACTTGTATTAAGTAAATAGGGTTCATTTTGATTTTAAAGAAAGGTGTGCAACTAGAAAACAATCAATCACCATCCAATTAAACTCCATCTTAAAATTCAATATTTTACTAATTTCCAGAAGACAGCAAACATGGCCAGTGAAAATCGGAAGTGACCTGATGGCCTACAAAACACATTGAAAACATTTAAAGCACTATAAGCCTCTATTTCATAATTTTAAACAAGAGCAGCTGTTCATACCACTTTTGAGAAGTACATTTACCGTGCCATGGTACAATGATGGTATTTATCATAGCTCTCAATATATACACTACCACAGAAATGAATGATTGCCATTTTCATATTTGATGCTACTCAAAGTTACTTTACATAAAAACACAGTACTAAAGGCCAAAGTCTATGGCACAACTAACCTTCTTTTTTAGTGGTATGAAGGCAGACTTGTAATAGCTGAACATTCATAAAATATTACTATTTTCAGGTATTTAATACATGTACCAAATCATGCTAACAGTGAAAACCCTATAAGCAATCATTTAATCATAAATAACACAGTAGTAACACATTACATTGATGTACTTGATGTACTGTACACCTAGATACTGAATCAATACCATATTCATATACTGTGGTATTTACCTGGTATTCCAAGATACTTTAAATAATACATGGCAGGATAAACATGGTAATACCGTTGGCACTTTTAGGCACTTTTTAGGTATGAAGGCACTCTTATAATGGCTAAACATTCATAAAATATTACTCTATTCAGGTATTTATTATATCCATCAAAACATGCTAACAGCAAAAACCTTACAAGGAATAATTGAAATCATAAATAACTCAGTAGCAGATTTTAGCAGAATATATTCCAAACAAGATTTGTCCAGTCCAAATGCAAACACATTTCCAAACACACATAAATAAGTCAGTGGCATATTTTAGCCTCGTTGGTCCCTAGACCAAATACCAGGGTATTTTTGGTTATTGTCCGAAGTGCAGTGTTTCCCATTCATTAGCTAGTCTGTGGCGGCCCGCCACAGTCTAATCTGTCCCTCCACAGTTTCATAATAAACCGAAAATAGGCCTATATTTATACTCTTCATTATAACATAAAAGGTCTTTAACGTTGTGTTTCATGTCATTGCTTTCGCAAAGTGTCCGTCAAACGAACTAAGCGTAATATGGCTTTATCTCTTCATCAAACCTGTTTGCGCTGCTTGTTTCAAAGCCAAGCGCGCACTTTGTGCACGCAATCAGCTCCTTTCACAGTGAAGTCTGTTTTTGCGTAACGGGCACCAGTTACGCTTTGTTTTCACATCAGCATAATTTTCAACATTTTAATGGGCAAATGTTGACAGTATTTCGCTAGATTTGAAATGAGACGCGTTTGTAAACCTCTTTTCACAGAAGCTGGAGTTTTCCGCCAAAATAAAAGCTCAACTGCAGTTTCCGCCAAAATAAAAGTTCATAGGTTTATCTCTTGCAAGCAAGGACTAAAATTAACAGACGCGAACAAAGAAAATATTGTACAGGCAGAGCAAGCTCACTGTTTATTGGATGAAAAATATAAATATTGTGGTGGGGGTTTATATAAATCTATTTCTGAAGGGAACTGACTTGAGAGAAGTTTCGAATGCATTTTTTCCCCTCTTATCACTGCTCTTCCATAAGCGCCACCTGCTGTCAGAGAGTGAAATTCAGCCTGTCTGCTGCTTTTGTTTTTTTCAGGTTATAGCATAACTTCACAAAGCTGAAGTCAGTCAATTCTGTTTTTGCTTCAAATGTTGACATGATACAGTCAAATTTAAATTTAAAAAAAAAAAACACTGCTCATGCTACATCTACATGTAGCATCATTGTTTGTATCGTGATTAAAATGCAGTGGTTGGTTCTAATTTCAGCAACTGCAAAAACAGTTTAATGGCCAGGAAAAAATATTTGTGGCTGGTAGATTTTCTCAGGTCACCAGAAAATGTTTGTATCGTGATAATGGCAGAAAAAGTTAGTTTTAGGCCCTGCTTGCATGTGTGTAAATTAGGACAAAAGTATTGTAATTTCCCTACTGTAGAATAAGGTAAATATACCTGTGAAATATTTATTTTCATTTATTTTACAGTGTAATTGTTTTCCAATGTATGGCTATTACTGTCATAGGAATAATAATATAACATTATTATTATTATTATTATTATTGTCATTTATATTCTAATTTGTTTGTCAGATTCTACCTGCAAGGTAATTTAGGACTGAGACTCTATATCACAACTAAAAAGTAGATTGAGTCCCTTAAACCTCAAAAAATAATTCACCAGCTTTTTTCTTTAAGTTTGCACACTGAACCTGTGTTGGAGCTCTTAATTTTGAACTCTCAAAGTGCACCACATAGATGAATTTAACTTTAAAATGTACAACATTTTCTTACGAGGGGGCATGCCCCCAGACCCCCCTAGAGGGACCGAGATCCACCCACCACAGTCTCACAAAATCCTGTGGGAAACACTGAAGTGATATAGGATGACTTACCTTGGCTGCTCCGATCTGCTCTTTCCGGAATCTCTCCAAGGGTGTGATCAGAACATCATCGGCATTCTGTATCTGCAATCAGTCAAGCACAAACACAAGGTATTTCATCAGAAAACAGTCTTCATTAAACTACATTAACTTCTATGAAGTTCACAGCTTGAATTAAAGTTAGAAGGCACATTAACGCCAAAAGCTGAGAATTTTAACAAGCTAACTATTATGAGCAAATTTGTGGTGTGAGTTTACATTTCTACTTGTGAGAACATTCACACCAACACTTCAGAAGAGCAATAATGACTAGTGTGATAAAAATCCATTCATCAGTATTCATTTAATGAGAACTCCAGAGCACACTGCTGCAGTTCACGACTATTAAAATGAGGAAAATGAGCAATAATATGAACACTGTGAATTTGAGCAAATGGCTTTTTGTTTTAAACAGCCTGATGTTGTCAGAGCTGAGAGAAAAATGGCCGTCAATGAGCAGAGAAAAACTTTTAAGTCCACAGATACAGCAGGCATGCATTTAAAATCTGAAATATGTCTCTATATCTCTATATCATGCGCTCTAAAAGCCCCTCACAGCACACTGACAGAGACAGCAGGAGACTCTGTCAGATACAGCATCGGTCTTTGTGTGTTTGTTCGCCTGTCTTGCTAGACAGACAGATAATGATTACAGATAATGCTTACAGTAAACTTTATAGAAGAATAAATATTTCTTGACACAGTTTGCACAGGCATCACAAAAGCCATCTATTGTGCATGTGTCATAACCAGAATATTTGTGAAAGCCAGGAGCAGCTTTAACAGTACAGAACCTTAAACTGCATGCATGCATTTTAAGATTTTCCATGTCGTGCCCAAGAACAACTGAGAGCAGGGTCCTAATTCTCTAAAGGTCAATGGTGCCTCTGCACATGGTTGATGAAATATGTCTTATGGCAGTAGGTATGATTGGCTTCCTGTAGTGCTTTCAGTTGCACAGCTGAATCAGCCTACTTCAGAACACGCTGTTCATTCCTACTGGCATGTCATGGAGGGAGTGGAGAGTGCTGTCCATGATGTTCTCCAGCAGCTTGGACATCACTCTTCTCTCCTCTACAACATCCAGATGCTTCCGTTCCTCTCCAATGAAAAAGGCTGCTTTCTTGATGAGCTTGTTCATCTCCAGCATTACTCCCAGAGCCCCAGTTCACTACAGCGTAGAACAAGGCAGTCACGTCAACAGACTGAAAGAACATGTGCAGCTACGCTCACCTGAGGAAAACCTGAGATTTCATTGCTCTGGCACTTTTTAAAAAGATGAAGAGGCTTAGTGTTGGTCTTAAACCAGGGATATATTATATTATATTATATAAAACTGTTCTAGTCCTTGATTCTCATTGAAAACTGTGTTTTCATCAAACAAACGTAGCTTTAGAAAGAAATGTTTTATTTGACTCAGCATAGAATTTATTACACAAAAGGGTATAGTTGCTATGGTTTATTTATTAGTTTTTTTCAGTTGCTGCATTTGAATTGGTATTTACAGACCGTTTATTGCAGCTCAGAGGTGGCATGAATGCATTTACACTGCGATTTTAAATTGCATAAATAATGCAGTGAGATTAGTGGGGTTTTAAATGGGTATTAAATGGACAGTTCACCCAAAAATGAAAGTTCTGTTTCTCTGAGATGCACTACAGTTCTGCTGTGACTCTATAGATAATGTTTCCGTTGGCAAAGTAGAGTAAAAACAGACAATACTTTATCTAAAATAAATTATTAACTTCTTATTAATTCAACTGTTTTATAAAACTGGTTTCACACTTGCATTTATGCTATTCAGGACAAAAGCAGCACTAGTTGCTCATGTGATATTGCTTAACTATATCTTATGATATAGTTAAATACAAATACAAAATATTATTATAAATACAGTACAAAATATAATACAATATAGAAATACAGAATAGATGAATATTATATTATATTATATTAGTGTTTAAATGCAAATAAAAAAAAATGTCAAAGTCCGTGTGAACTGGAAGTTGCTGCCGACTTTATTTCAGTTTAGTGACGTATTTCCAACTGAAACGGAATATTGAATAGAGGGCAGGGTTTTATTTTTAGCGCTTCTCTCCATCTCTCACTCATAGCAAAATAATGATTGGAGGGGCGTGGTTAAGCATATTCATCAAACTGACGTCAGCAGAGAAGGAATGCCATTCCAGAGTGGAAGCAAATGTTCAGATTTTGATTAAAGATTACCAAGACAAACAATTTTTTTTTTCAGTGGATTAACTTGCATGGATTAATTGTTCACCTCAAGACTAACAATGTGCACTAATAAACTAAACAGAGTCAAATTTGAATTCACAAAGACTTTAAAAAAAATAAAAAATGTGTAAAAAAAAGGAAACCAGAATATATAAGCTACATCAAAGCAGCAAATATACTATGTATTAACAGTCATTTTATTTCTAAATGCTGCTCATGCAATTTTCCTTCAAGTACATTTTTTGCAGTGCATTGCAACTGCCATTGAGATGAATAGGATTGCTAATGGATATTTCTCTCTCTACGTATTATAAACCTCCTTGCCAAAAACATGCAAACATACCAGGTCAGGATGCACATCTGCGTATGTGGAGCAGACCTGCCGTGGCGGTGTGACATGACACTTGGTTTGATTAACAGAGTTATTCTGTGCCGTGAAGGTGTGTGATAAAGCTATAACACAGCACATAATACCTGGTCTAATTTTAGAGAGACCTTTTTCCTCCACCCTCTCTGGAGAGCATCTCTCTCTACCCATAAATCAAAAAGAATTGTTTTCATTGTCTCTAAAACCCCCTGAAACACATGGTCACCCTCACCTTTGCCTGACAAAGGCACACAAACCTCATCTACATCCAAACGCTCTGTGATTAGCCGCAAAGCCCAAACCCTGCACGGTTTCTCATTTCATTCCTTTGTTTTATTTCAATTTAGGAAGCACTGCTTCATTGGTATTCAAAAACGGCCCCCCTCGAGCCTTGAATGGCGAATTTTGAAAGTGTAACTTTATCAAAGGAATTACCGGTTAGATTAATATTCCGACACGAGAGAAAAACTGATGCGAGCATCATCCCTACGGCTAGTGGAGACGATAAACACTAAATGCGGCTAAGTGGAAAGTAACTCAATAAATAATCAAATTTCCAGCTCATTCCTTGATTATTATTTTATGACCAATGAATAAAGCATGTGTATTCCAAACTCTGAACAATCCGTAAGGCACAAACAGGTCCATGTGCGTGTGTGTCTTCCTTCGGTCTGAAAGGGATCCTATCTATATGATTTTAATGCATGAGTTGAATCGACACCTTAGCTGTACTTTATTAGCCGTCTGGAGTGGAATGTCCTCACGGCTGATTTCATACCATCTTAACTTCCCTGGGTGTAGAGCAAAACATCCTGCGATGCAGTGCTCAGACACTGTGACTAATCTGAATCTGAATGACTTGATATCAACAGCGAAGGTTTTCGTTGCATTTTTTCCTCTGTAGTTGTGGAGGCAGTTCTCAGGACACTTGACCTTTGGAATTCATTTTGGGATGAGCTGCCATAATCATCCTTATCTTGAATGGCCTGTCTTGACGGGGCCTTTGAAGAGAGTCTCGCCTGTAGGGTTCACATGTCACCGGAGACATACCAGGGACATCAAAAAAGGGCTTAAATCCAAAAAGTAATTGCTTTATCATGCAGCAAATTTATCTAAAACATACATGCAAAAAGCTGGAGTCAATTGATTTTACATTTCACTCCTTGGAACTGTTTAACGCCCCAAGAGACACCATGCCCTGAGGCCTAAATATAATGCTAAAAAAAAAAAAAAAACCCCAGAATGTAGGATGATGTGAAAAGCACACAAAAATACAAATAAAAATAAAACAATCTAAAGCATAAGCACAAAAGAAAACGGTGTGCCTGTGACTAAATATAGATACTTAATGGGTTTATGCCATATTATTGTGCAGTGAAATGTTTCTATATTTTTTCTATATACAGTGGTGGGCAAAATTATTAGATATTAGATATTATTAGATATTTTCACCAGCTAAAAACGGTTTCAAGTCAGTTATTTCTATCTTTTGCTGTGGTATGTCAGTAGGAAATATCAGTTTACATTTCCAAACATTCATTTTTCCATTAATTGTAATAATCCAGTGAGATTTTTCTTTGCACAAGGAGTCTGACAACAGTCAGTGCTTCACACAGAGATCTGATCTCATCAACATCCAGTCTGTCTGGAATGACATGAAGAAACAGAACAAACTGAGACAGACTAAATCCAGAAGAACTGTGGCAATGTCTCTGAGATGCTTCAAGAGACCTACCTGCAAAGCTACAGTACAGTAAACAGTTTTAGGCACTTGTGTAAAAATGCTGTAAAATGAGGATGCTGTCAAAAATAATGCCATAAATAGATTTTCTTTATCAATTAACTTCTATTAACTAAATTAAATCAACATTTTGGTGTGACCATCCTTTGTGTTTGAAGCAGATTCTCCCCTAGGTGCACTTGCACATAGTTTTTCAGGTAGCTTTGCAGGTAGGTCTCTTGAAGCATCTTGGAGATGCTGTCACAGTTCTTCTGGATTTAGTCTGTCTCAGTTTGTTCTGTTTCTTCATGTCATTCCAGACAGACCGGATGTGCAAACAAAAATCTCAGTGGATTATTACAATTAATGGCAAAATGAATGTTTGGAAATGTAAACTGATATTTCCAACCGACACACTACAGCAAAAGATAGAAATAACTGACTTAAAACCATTTTTAGCTGGTGAAAATAATAGTGTTCTAATCATTTTGGCCACCGCTGTATTTAATTTTATTTTAAACAAACACATTTGTTTTGTTGTGAGCAGCATGGTTAATAAATATATTATACATAACTAAATAAATAGAAAAAAGAAAAAATGGAATATATACATTTCAAAGTACATAGTAATTTTAGATATACATGCTAATGTGTGTACAAAGAGAACTAACTCAGTTCCTACTTTTTTCTATACATTTATATATAGAGTGCATACAGTCACAATTGTTAAAGAAGTAAATAAAAGAGATAAAAAGTATTCCGAAAATAACAATAAATGAAATGTATTCAATAATTAACACTCACATAAAAAACTGAGGTGTATATCAACAATTAAACTGCACATAAACACCAAGCGATATGAGAGTTCTGAGACATCTACAATTATACATTTTAATTAAACACAAAAGAAATCATTCTATTTTTTAAAGCCCTGAAAAATATATGAAGTTGTTAGCAATCATAACTTTTACTTAATCATATAACAAACTCATCAATTCTTTCAAGTTACTCATATAAACTTTTCATAAGAGATCAAAGCAAATCCCTGCAAGGAACAAAAGCACCTGGTTCATCCCGGGCATCTGAGAACAGTCGGCAGTGATCTATATACGACTCTAATTGGTCTCAGTGAGGTTGACTGCAAAAATTTGCTTTGAGCTGAAAACCGAATGTCTGCTGAATTCATTTGGATGACGTTCAACAGATCTTGCAGCATGCACGCCGCCGATAACCTAAAGAGAGAGGAAAATCCATTTCGGGGTCTGCAGCGTTACCCATAAGGCATTTTACCAGCAAGGTACATCTAATTTCTATGATGAACTTGTATTGATTTTTCATGAAAGCATTTTCTCAATTAAGATATCAATTAAGTTGTGCTTATGCTAAGCATGCTCTCAGCGAGACACAAATCTCACCAGCCCGTTCTTCTACCTCAGGTGCTGATACAGCCTAATACCTGCTTCCTGAACAAACCCTCACATCCTTCACATGCTGGTTACTTGTCTGCAGATTGAGCAGATACGAGATGGTATGAGATGGCTGCCTCATTCAAGGTATTTCAAGATGCACTCAAACTTCTAAATACAGCCTTGCTGAGCATGAGACTTCTTTAAAAAAAAAAAAAAAAAAAGGAATTATTCCAGACTTTTAACCGGTAGTGTATAGAGTTTATCCATAAAGCTGTGTTCTCTCTGTTTATTTTATTTACATGTGAGAGGCATGTGGTGTCTTTTGTTCAAAGACACATTTGTCTTAGTTACAGTAAACTCTAATAAACCTCACTGCTCTCTGGTTCTAGCTGTGGGGCAGTGATTTCGTCTCGAGTCCTGGAGTCACAGTAGAGTACTGTCCATATGTGTCTCACCATAAATGCTCTCGAGTCCCATTAACAAACTCTGTAAACCTTGGAAACAATCACTTCTTTTCTGTCTTTCTACCCTCCCTGTCGTCACGCTCGATGTGACATTCCGTAAGACTGGCCTCAGCACGCTGCGTGCCCACAATGCGCAACGCAATCACAGCGAGGATAAACAAAAGCACTAGGAGATTGGACAACTCACCACATCTAGCCTAAACCAGGTCATGGTTTGTATAAGCTTCGAATTAGCACTTTACTGGAATTTTGGTGGTTGATCTCATTTTTTCCCTATTTTTCCATGACAATTTAGCATATTTTCCATCCCAAACTCCCATTACTGCTCTAGAATTTAAAATGAAATAAATATGATTTAAACTGTAAATTAGGGGAGACAATTTTTTCAACCACAAACAACAAAGAGCTAAACACTCACTAAATTTCATGTAGTGAAGAATATTTTAACAAAAATATATATTTTTAATAATAATAATATATATATATATATATATATATATATATATATATATATATATAAAATTCTATTTTTCTATATTCTATCTACTTATTTTCTTTAAAAAAAAAAAACTTGCTGAGACTTGTCATAGCTCTTGCATGTTGTTGCTCTTTTTTTGGTTTTGATTGCTTCTATTGTCCTCATTTGTAAGCGTCTGCTAAATGACTAAATGTAAATGTATATATATATATATATATATATATATATAAGTTTAAGTTATTGGTTAAAAGTCACTGAGGTCAGGGACAACTGCAAATTGTAACACTAGTTATTAAAACGGATTTAACCAATATTTTAACCATGATGCTTTTTTCAGAATTTTTTGATGAATAGATTCTTTTGATGAAAAATTCAACAGCATTTATTTGAAATATGAATCTTTTTTAAGATTATAAAATCTTTACTGCCACATTTGATCAATTTAATGCATCCTTGCAGAATAAAAGTATTAATTTCTTTAAAAAATACATTTTTTAATGGTAGTATATTACAGTTTTATAGAAGCACAATAAAATAAAAAATATTAGCAAAAACTGTTTTCAACATTGATAATAACAAGAAATGTTTCTTGAGCAGCAAATCAGCATATTACAATGATTTCTGAAAGATCATGTGACAATAAAGACTGGAGTAATGACACTGAAAATTTGGCTTTACCATTGCAAAAATAAATTACATTAAAATATATTTTGAATATTACATTTTAAATATTAAAAAAGAAAAACAATTTTAAATTGTTATAATATTTTACAATATGCTTTACTTTATTTATAAAAATAAATGCAGCCTCGGAGAAAAGAATGAAAGAATAAATAAATAAATGGTACTAAAAATACTCTTAATTTCGGCTGCACTTGCTGGTACTCAGATGAAATTCTATATAGCTGCACGTCAAACCTAAGCTCACGAAAAGAGTGCCTTTGAATGCAAATCACGTCAAACTGAAGCTTAATGTGAGGGTGTAAAAAGCTGTGAGTGGTTTATAGGGCAGAATGTAAGCATAAACTCAAGATTACATGAATGAACACAGCTGAGGGCCTGTCTTCTTAATAGCCTTAATGTAAGACGGGATGTAAAAGCGTGCTTTGAGCCGTCTAAAACACAAAACAAGCTAAGAGGAACAGTGTCGAGCAAGTGAGGAAATTACTAAACAGGGTGCAGGCTGAAGATAACCACACCTGGCTAGACTGGCAAAAAGGGAACTGAATTTCACTGCTTTCACAACATTATCGGCTCTGAGGACAGATTTGTTCTGGAACAGCTTCAAGAGGATTTCCCTAAAGGATATGATCACCTTTAAAAAAGTGCCACAACATCAGGCCCCTGGCCTCTGAATGCCATCAGAACTCAGCGGCCTTGAACAATCTCCAACCATGCAGAGCACAAAAACGCTTTCTCTCTCTTTCACACACACAAGCTTTCCATCTCTCTTTCTGCTGAGAAGGCTTGCGGTCTCACACCGGGGGAATTAAACCAGACTTCTCTCTAAAACGGTGGAATTTGATAAGTCTGTGCTCCGCAATAACACACTTGGGTGGCTGACACACACACACTCACACACACACGGATACCGATTTCTTCTGTGGCTCTGAGCCAAGCAAACCATCATGACGGTAATAAAACCTTCATGCCAGTCTAGCGTCAATAACCCAACTTCACCGTATAAACCTTTCCAAAACTTCCTTGAATTAGTACTGGCACCAAAATATATATATATATTTCAGTTAATAAACCACTAGAACAGGAAGTGGCGCTAATTTGATACACATGTATCTGTGAAGCAGTGAGTGAAAGCAGCTTCTTATCGCTCGGTGTCTTTTCTATTTTGGGTTGTTGATTGACTCCAGATGTGACTAGGGGACGTGGGGGGTTGAGGGGGTTGAGGATTTTGTTTCAATTTCTCGTCTGTGAAAGCACATGCTCGTAAAGCCGCCGAAGAAATTTGATCTGGAATGCAGGGTTTGCTTTGAGTTTATTTGTTAATGCCCTCAACCGTCCATTCATTCTAGTTTTCATTCATATCATGTCAAAAAAGAATTTGGGAGTGATGTTTGCGCATGCAGATCTTGCTGCTACAGTGCTAGTGGTTGCCAAGGTGTTACTATGCAGTTGTTACTAAGTGTTCTAAACAGTTTAGCATGATGGTATGGTGTTGCTATGATGTTTTGGTGGGATATGAGTGCATGCTTTTTGTTTGATAGAGTTTTGTAGCTGGACAGTTGCAAAGGCATTGCTAGTTGGTTTCTAGGTTTTTGTTAGACTGTCATAGATGGTTACTAAAGACCCTGATATATTCACTGCAAAGTTCCGGAGAGCAGTTGGGGGTTCGGTGCCTTGCTCAAGGGTCTCAACTCAGTCGTGGTATTGAAGGTGGAAGAGAGAGCTGGTCATTCACTCACCTCACCTACAATCCCTGCCGGTAACGAGACTCGAACTCGCAACCTTTGGAAGTCCGACTCGCTAACCATTAGGCCATGACTCCATTGGTAAAAAACGGAACTTGCAACCATTGTTGCTTTTGGGAAACGCTCCCTTGGGTGTTTGCTAAGACATTGCTAGGCTGATCTAGATGGTAGCTTAGATGTTGTGAGATGGTTGCTAGGTTGTTCTGGGTGGTTGCTAAGGAGTCCAGGGGTCAGCTGCACCACGTAGTTCTACACTCTAAAAAACGCTGGGTTATTGTTTTTTTAACCCAATTGCTGGGTTATGCCTGTTGGGTCATTATGTTGGGTTATTTTTCCAGTGCTGGGTAGTTTTTGTGTAACCCAGCTGTTGGGTTAGTGGCTGGGTCAATCTCACTGACCGCTGAAACTATACACCCCTCCCCCTCCCTCATATGAAAAAACCCAGCACGGGCTTACTTTAACCCAGCTGTTGGGTTACAGGTGAAGTGCGGGCTTTTCATTCTCTTCAAGAGAGAGCGAGTCATCAGCGTTATAATACAGCTTCTAATTAATTCGGATGTTAAAATATGTTCTCAAAACTCTGTACTGTTTGTTTATGGACAGGTTATGAGGTCAGTCACAGCATCTTTCAGCTATACAAGAGAAATGAGAGGTGGTGGTCTGAAGTTCGCAGTTACCCCGGGGAATAGTGGCCCATCACTGGCTCAGATATCAGCGACACGAGAAGCAGCACTACTTTGGTTGAAAAAGATAACAGAGCGGTTTAATACACTTTAATTAAAATGTTACTTCTAAATGTTATATTTTTAATTCTAAAATGCTTTTTAAACGAGTTTAAATGAATGCAATAATGAAAACTATGCTGTATAATTCAATTTGTCTTATATTTTTGTCCATGGGTGTTTTCACGTAATAAATGTTCATCTTTTGATTATTTCTGTTGCCTCTAATAATTCTGTGTCTGTTTTTTTAACTTCCAACCTATTTTAGGTTCATTTTAAGCCAGCAATAGTAATTTTCAATTACTATTACTAAGTATTTCAATTACTAACTAATATTTCAGTTAATTAAAACAACCCAGCCTCTAGTAATTATCTGTGTGATTTATTATTATTGTTGTTGTTATTATTATTATTATTAGCAAACCTATTTTGGGTTTGTTTTTAACTAGCAATGTAGTAATTTTTAATCAATAGTTGACTTAAATAAAACAATCTAGCATGTTGGGTCAAAGATTTAACCCAACAAGCTGGGTTAAAATAACCCAAAGCTGGGTTTGTCCATATTTGATCCAGCGGTGGGTTGCCAAAATAACTCAAATTGGGTTGTTTTAGAATTTTATTTTAGTGTAGGAACTCAGTTCTAGGCAGCCAGCAGGGTGGTTCCTAGAAAACCAATTTCCCCCTTGGGCCGTTTCCTGGATGCATTCGCACCGGCAGCTGGAACTCTAAAGTGGCCGACAGTGACGTCTTTATTCGCGCATTTACAAATGTCAACAACTGGTGAATGGAAGATGCCATGATTGGAGCTGTTTTGTTGTGTGTCTTGGGTTTCATGATAACGGAGATGGAATGTAAATGCACAATTTACACGACTAAAAGAGCATGAAAATCTGACTAAATCTCCTATGACGTCGGCGCCAACAGCCTAGTGGGCAAGTGTGTCGACATATAACGCCGTTGCGTTACAGGCGTCCCGAGTTCGAATCCCGGCTCGCGGACCTTTCCTGATCCGGACCCCCCCCCCCTCTCTCTCCCACTTCCAACCCAGGCTGCAACACTGTAATTATGTACCTTACTGCACGTTTCACGGCAGTTTCGAAGTGAAATGTCCAGAGAGTGGCGCTAAAACACACATTTAATGTGTGACTGTGGCACGTTTTTATTCCATTGCTACAGGCACGTATTGCAGCATTTTTATTATGCTGCTTGAGGTACATATTGCGACCGTTCAGAATTCAAATATCCGGTAAGTGTCGCTAAAGATTAATGCTCTATTATGTCAGAAATATCCCCCTATACCAAACCCAAACCTAAACCTACCCGATAGTGTTAACAAATTCAAAAGTAATATAAAAACACATTTGTTGATGCAGTCAAGCTATTTTAACTTCCTCATGCGGATTTGAGCTATTTTGTTGAACCGTAGTTTCAGAGGATTCGTACTGGAGTTCTTCATCACCAAAGTGCAACGTCATATCGTGTGAGCTACCAAGTAAACCTACTGAATTAGAAAACTCATGCATATGAAGCTGTATATGTGATGACAACGTTCAAAAGTATTCGTTTTCAAATCGTGCAGGATGTTAAAATTGTTTTGAAGTCATAACATAACATTCTGCAAGTAACTGTGTGAAAATTAGCCTTTATTAATCAAAACTCTGTACCTGTAAATCATACTTTGCGTGAAAAGGAATAAAAGTTGTCAGTTTTACTGCCTCTAGTGTTGATTTCAATTGGAAATTATTTTTTTTTTCAGTTTTGGAGAAATGAGCCTAGGTTGCCCGCTTCGCTTCCTGTCTGCTCTTCACTGTCGTATCATAATAAAGGTAAAACACCAAAAATAAATCTTAAATCTCCTATGACAAATTGCAGTGTTGCATCGACGCTGAGAAAAGAACACAATGCAACAGGTAAATGTCGTTATCACTGCTTTCCACTGTTGTTCGTGCCTTGGAGTAAATATGTTCACATGGATTTTTAAAAATGCCGGGTAGGTTACGTCACTGGAAGTTCCTATACTGTAGAACTGTTTTAGACCCTATTCTAAATTAGCTAATTTAGTTCCCCCAAACGGAGTTCCTAGAACTAAAACTCCTAGTTCCTGCAGTGTGAGCACACCTAAAAGTGGGTACTTCCACCAATAGTTTCAGGAAATATGAAAAGGTTCCTCCAGTGCAAAAGCCCCTAATAGCTGCTATGTTAAAACTGTGTCTTAGGAACTAGCTTGTCCAACTAGCAGTTAGCCAGGAGGTAATCAGTCTAACTTTTCAGATTCAAATTAGACCAATCTACCCTTTAGTAACTGAATTTAAAAAGTTATAACTATTCTTGAAGAAAAGATAACTAACTTTAGTCTAAGCAGTTTATGTATCTGGCCACTAGGTGGTTGATTAGATTTTGCTAGATGGCTGCCATGCTGTTCTGGGTGGTTGCTAAAGCATAGAAAATTGGTTGCTAGGCCCTTCCGAGTTATTGCTTAGGGGCAGCTGTTTTCTAGGCATTTTCTGGTCTCTAGATATGGCATGGGGCTCCTACTTAAATGTAAATGTTTACTATACTTTGGGCAGCCAAGATTCTGTTTAGAGATTTGTATGTTAGAGATGGTAAGATTCACCGATTCGCATCGGTGCATCAGCATAAAAGTTAACGATGCATTGATTTAAAAAAATGTGCACCGGCTACAGGTTTTATTGCAATGCATCGTTTCTAACATATTTGGATTGGTAAAACATATTTATTTATATATAATTATTAGTAGATGCGCTATACTTTAATTATTTAGAAAGTGACCAGTAATTTTTGTCATAATAACACTGCTGCCACGTGAATATGATGTATCACAACACTATGGAGACCAGGGCATTAGAAGTCAGAAGGCACTTAATTTATGATCCCTATACCTATTGTATATATGGTGCAAAGGTGAAAAGACATTCACATCAAAGAAGCTGAAGCTGGTGACCTGTTTTGAACCACTGTAACAAACTCCGAACAAACTATGATTTGGCCATTTAGTCTGAAATGACATTATACTTCTTCGATTTCACTTGAAGTATTTTGGGCCCTTAGGGATTTTCTGGCCCTTAGTTCAATGTAAATGATGATTATACTTCGGGCCATTATGATTGTGTGTTTAGAGAGCTGTCTTTATGTATTTGTGCATGTCAGAGGTGTAGACCTTTGGTGCTGTTGTGATTTGTTGAATTGAAGTCTGACAGCTTAAAATCTGAAACGTCATTTTGCGTTCTGATCTCCACAAGATGGAAATACTAATGAAGACACGGACAGATAATCACAATTCTTCTCTCATTGGCACGTCAATAGGTCAGCATTATTGACAGCATTGCTGCATCACAAGGGTCTGGCTTCAATCCCACTCAACTGAAGAGAACTGACGTTTGCATGTATATACGGCTGCCTCTGATTCAGTCTGACAGCGGAGCACTCTCTGTTCCATGACTGAT
The DNA here is from genome assembly GCA_021397915.2 of Tor tambroides. Classification (NCBI taxonomy): domain Eukaryota; kingdom Metazoa; phylum Chordata; class Actinopteri; order Cypriniformes; family Cyprinidae; genus Tor; species Tor tambroides. The sequence continues at coordinate 48,583 of JAFVLL020017644.1, read as the reverse complement.
TGGGCTCAGGAGATCAAGAGCGCACTAGCAACTCTACCATGGAAAATATTTGGAAAATCTCCTTCCTCCCTTACTCATATTCCTCTTTTCAAAAATTTATGACACAAGGTTTTGCTAGATGAAGCAATGAGAGCACCTGAAATCTCCTTTTCTTCTTCCTCTTCTTTTTATCACAAAAGTATCCCCTAAAAAAGCGCACACCAATTGTACCCTATTAAAAAGGCCGTCTTGCAGGCCAAGGTGATGAAACACTAAGCTGCAGACAACATGAAAAAGAATGTGAATAAACTGAATAAAGTGAAAAGTTTCATTGACTTCTAGCTACATTCCATGTGGTTTCTCATTAACCACGGCTGGCCCTGGATTACGGGATGTCTGATTAAGCGGTGAGCAAAGTCAATCGCCGAAAACAAAGAATGGACAGGAGCAGCGAGCCGTGCAACATAAACGAAGATAATGGCTCTGTTTCAAAACCTAGCCTGGCTGTCTACCGCCTACGTACAACTGCCTTCAACATCAGCATCCTAAATTAAATATAACCTCATAAATGACTGATTTGCAATGCTCAACCTAGGCAGCAACTCGTAAATGTTTTGGCATGAAATAAAATGATAAAAGACGTTTAACCAATAGTTCTAAATAGTTTTAATATGAAGAAAACAAACTTATTTGTTATAATTTATATTTATTCAAATATATTTATATATTTACTTTTCTCGTAACATTCTAAAGTATAATATATCCTGTGGCTCGTATTTGTTTTTGCAGGGTCCGAAATCATTTCACAGACTTGTGTGTGACTGTACCTTTAAACCTCCATTTGATCTCCATTTAACCTCATTTCTGTCTAGGATAAAGATAATAAAGATATCTCATTTGAGATATTTTCTGTCCTGTGGGCTTCCTCCCAGACTCAATCTTCTGAGTTTCTTCTTTGCAAAGAGTGTCTTTGCAGCAAACTATGCATGAAGACTGCTAAAAAGAGATTAGATGTTTAAGATGAAGGAGAGGAAAATGAAATCAAATCCACTGAGGCTGCTATCCTCAAAAGTGTTTTGTTCTCAATAAAACTAATGTGTCTGACTGTGTGAGACCGCACAAATGAGTTTATTCCAGCCATAAATCCATAAGTTATGCATTTAGGAGTAAAGTAATAAAATGTATATTTTAAAAGGTCCTTTTTTATAATATTCACCCTATTACTCACTGTCTGAAATGAAACCGACTTTGCTTTTCCCCGCATATATGGAGATCAGAGAGCAGGGGTCGCAGTATAAGAATGAACCTCAGCGCGTTATTTGAGACAGAGACGCACTTCTGGAAAAACAACAACATAGGTCACGAAAACAAACCATTAGTCATTTTATCAAACTTCCTTTATCTTCTGACATTTCACAGGAACCAAACATTAATGCTCCCATTTGGGATCACTTACAAACACACATACTTAAACTCTGTTTCAAAACATAGTGAGCTTCCATGCTGTCTCCCAACATCTTAACTGTTATCTAACCTCTCAAGTGACAGATAAGAACGCTGTTCAAAAGCAAAAAGATTTGATTTCTCATGTGAAGTGTATGAACTCAACTGATTTCAAAGGGGTTTGATGTTAGCATGTTGCTAAGCTAACAACACAATATTCTACTTAGCTCTAAATAGTCAGTTTTAAATTAGACTGAGCTATTATCAGAGTTTACATTGGCACTGAAAGAAAGTATATTTATAATCCCTAAGGACTTTTCTTCATCCTGATGCATTCTGGGATTGCCTTTCCTTCCCCCTCACAACAACATCATTGCTGTTGTTGTTCAAGAAGCAGTTTCACTCTGATGTCACAATAGGGAAGAAAACTAAAGTTGCACTTGCAACTTTCAGTTCATTTTTAGCGAAATCTAGTAATTTCAAATGGAATTCACATGACTGGGGATTTCATGTGAGAGCAAAAGATTTCCTCATGCAGGTTTTGCAATGGGTTCAAGCAGGTTGTGTGGATATGCTGCATTGACCCAAAACCATTGGTTGAAAGATTTCTGTGTGAGCTGTGCTTCATACATCGCTGTACTGTTGACAGTAGGCGATTAACCATTTTGGCTGCCAAATTCCCGCCAATATGTCAACAATGTAATGTGTAGTGCTAGGCAATGATTAATTCTCGATTAATCACATCCAAAATAAAAGTTTTTGTGTACATAATATGTGTGTGTGTGTACTGTGTACATTTATTATGTATATTATGTATTATATATTATGTATATATAAATACACACACATTTATATATTCAATTTAAATAATAAAATTGTTTATATACAGTATTAAATATATTTATATATAATATAAATGATATGAATATAAATATATAAATGTAAATACATGTAAATATTTTCAAAATATATACTGTATGTGTGTGTCTTTATATATACATAATAAATACACACAGTACACACACACATATTTTAGAAACAAAAACTTATTTTGGATGCGATTAATCGTTTCCCAGCACTAGAATGAGGTTTCTTAAGAGGCAACATGATCTTGCTGTTTATTTTTGGAACATGCTTTGTGTTGTGAGCGTACTTATCTGTTCTTGGTAGGAAAAGGAAGAATGAGGAAGAATAAGAGATCGAACAACATTTTTTTTTCTCATTTCTCATTTCAAAAGAAATCCACAGGACTGCGAATTTCGCACGAGGGCAAGGTTTACCCAGACAGATTTTGCATCAAATTCAAGTTGGTCACATGAATTGAGGACTTTTTTGCCCATAAAAATTTGCTAATGTGACCATATCTGTGGAATTTGGACAAAACAAGGTATTTGGTTTTGATGCCACTGGTAGGAAGTCTAATTTAACCTGTTAATCTGCACCAGGACGCCGACGCACCGAACGCTCTTTGTTTGCACATGTCATTGTTTTGGAATAGAATAAATGAAGCGGGAAAAAGTTAATCTTGACAAACTATATATCATTCTGAAGGTCTAAGCCTCAAGCATCGACGATTGATCGCTGTTTTTCGATTGAAAGCTTATAAGGAATGTATTTGCTACATTTGTGTAAGCAGTACACATCAAAACATGCAGAATAAAAAGCAGTACGTACCATTATCATTGTAATAACGAGTCACAAACGCGTCCACTGCTGAAATCCCGGTTTAGTTAGAAAGGCAAGAGTCCACAGAACAACATCTCATTGAGCACTTTTATTCCAACTAAACAATAACGTTATATTTTGGATGGATATTAATTTGTTTACATTTCATTTCTTCGGTATATTTATTGTTTGTGTCCGTTATGGAATAAATTACTCTCAAAAACAGCGTCTTGGTGGTAAAAACAACAACACGGTTTTGTAGCATACAGTTTTACAAACAGAATGAAACCATCCAAAAAAAAAGAGTCACAGATCCACGGAATATTGTTTATTTGAATTTGGCGCTCTCTCGTGACAGCGCGTGACGCACGCTGTGACGCTCCTGTCATCTGAGGGGGGCGCAACTTAGCAATCGCCTTTTTGCACAAATAACTCTTTTTCTTTCTTTTTTTTCAACATTTACCATATGTGTGTATGTGTGTGTCTTGTGTAGAACGTGACTGTATATGCATGATTTACATCTCTATAAACGCACATCAGCGTGTAATTACCGACTTTATGACGGCTATCAATGACCAGCTATTATTGATGATGTGTGTTATTATCATCTCTATCGACGGACATCAGCGTGTGATTACTGACTGCAATCAGTGTGAATGTCTGGCAATTTCAGTTTATCTCTGGCAGTCAGAGTATTGAGTATGTAGGCTACTAGACACAAAGCAAATTCTTCTTTTATTTCTTTTTTTTTTCTTTTTTATTACTCAAATTATTCTTATTGTATTTTTTAGTGCTCAAATAAATCACTAAAATTCTGTCTATTATTTTATAATTGAAAAACTATGTATAATGACAAATAGTTTGTGGAATTCCTCAATACATTTGGTGGTAATTTTCATCAAACGGGGGGGTGGGGGGACTAGAAATATTCTCAGAAAAATGATAGCAGGAATCTCATTTTTCATGGGATCGTCTTCAAATTTGAAATATAAACTCATTAGACATGTGACTTTCAACCCATTACTTTACTGGATTGCTCCAGGACTTATTTCATGTATTTGTTTATGAAACAAAAAAAAACATTCAGTGTCGTAAAACATTTTCAAGGCACTTCAGTGTCTATAACTTTTTATTTTTTTGAGCATTATCAACTCTGGATGATGGATAGTAAAGCCTAGAGTGTCTTCTTTCCAAAGATACCTAAATTGTGCGTGTAGCACATTATTGTCAGGAAATGTTACCATTTTAATTTAGGTAGGTCATTTTCAGCTGTGAGGCCCAAAATGGGGGGTGCAGGTTAACAGGTTAAAAACGGATGGCCTGATTCCATATTTGTCTGAAACTGAATGTAGCTACAGACTGCATGCATCCCTGATGTATTATTCTTGCCATTTAGTTAGGTAGTTTAAAGGTTTAAATGAGCAGCTGGTAACTGGGTGATAATCACACACATCATTAAAGCACCATTTAAGTGAGCTGTTAAGCATTTTGGATTACTCTCACGTCTTTCTAGTTACATTTTAAGGACATTTGTCTAAATGAGGCTGCATATTTCTGGAAGTGTTTGTTGTTTTAACATTTAATTTAACAGGAAGGACAATAATGACACAATGAGAAGGAAATAAGGCCCAAGGGCTGCCCGCACCGATGACTTCATGCAAATTACTGAACCTTTGGTGTCAAACTACAGCTTAAGGGTTCATATTCCCAGTACATCAACTGTACATCATATTATTGGAACCGTACGTGATATCCGGTGGCTGTCACTGCAAGTCGTGATGAGTGACCACACACGTCAAACATGTTAACCATACTGTCTCTTCTGGATGTGACTGACACGTATGCCCTGAGACACACACACACACACCCACAGAAACCAGACACAATGTACGACCAAGTCTATCATGCCACGTGGTTATGGGTTGTGGCTGGTTTTGTCATGATCTACACTGCAAAATTGTTGTAGAAACAATTTGCACTCAGAAATTGTTAGTAAATTTCACAAATAATTATAAAGAAATGGCAAGTAGCACACTGAACTAAAGGTGAAATTCTGAAGTAAAAAGACTGAAAATATTGCACAGCTTTTGGGCCACTTCATTCTGATTAATCACTCTTGTATAATGACCAACTGTATAATTGACTGTTTGATTTCCTGTATTGGTCTGTTTTTTCTTATAAAATAGTGTTTTTTTTTATTTGGTAAAGTAGCCATGTAAAAGCAAGATAACACACAGTTAACTGGTCATTACCACAAAATAAACCCCGATAGGGTGATTAAACATTATTTATCTGATGGATTCATTCATGCTCAGACTTGCCGTTTTACCAATCAGAGGGGAAAAAAGTAGACTTTGTTTGTTTACTTGCTTTCTCATTATCAGCTCAGCTAATCATGAGGATTTTACAGGGTGTTAATTTGATAACGGAAACAACTACAACAATACTTTCTTCAAACCTCTCAATAGTACCAGGTTACCCCAACAGCACTTTTTTGCTAGGGATTGTCCCTTAAAAAAACACTGTGGTACCATGGTAGAGTACCTAATAAATAAATGACCATGGTAACATAAGTTACAATTTTGGAATTGTATTTGTAGATCTTGGTACTCCATGATTACCAAATTCATGTATCATGGTCATCCAAAGTACTTACAAGAATGCCATGGTAGTACTATGGTACATTTCCTGGATAAGGCACATTTACTAAAAAAAAACAACAACATGGTATTGCCATAGAATATGTCCAAAACAATGCAAATCCTGGTGCTTGGTCATAGGTTTGATGCCAAGACAATTCATGAACATGGTATTTCAAATGGTACAGTACTTATCCAAGAATTCAATGACAGCAGGAAAAACCATGTGGTATTGATATGGTATCAGAATAAAAAAAAAAAAAAACTCACCAGCCGCCTTCTCTCCTCTTCCATGGTGTTCAGTAGCTGAGAAAACTCTTTGAAGGACTGAGCTGGAGAGGAAAAATAAGAGTTATTTATCCATTTGCATTTGCTGGTTAAAGTTCAGACTTATAATAACTTGATTCATGTGGGTCAATAGAAATGCTGTTAAGTAAATGCTGTTAGCATTGATTTATTGCCACAGCTACTTATATAAATGATTCAGCATTTAATAAGAAAGCAGAATGAACAATGAACTTTATTCTTTGAATTTAAATCAATATGGAATACATCCATTTTTGGTCACCTAAAAGGTATGAAATAGCCGTGTTCAATAATTTATCCACAGCAAACAGAGCACTTAAAGGCTTTTAGGTGCCGCTGGTGGTCTTCAGGTGCTAAAGTTTAATGTGAAATGAAAATTCAGTATATTTCAGGCTACATACTTTTACATTTCTTGTCATACAAGAAATATAGTAAGGGCTGTATATGTTATACGATTTTAATATCGATTTTATTTCAATATAGGCTTATCATGCAGTCCTAAGTCTGTTTGAACACTCCAAAAAAGTATCAGGAACCGGTAAAGCATCTGCTGTAATATAATGAAATTTTTACGATTTACAGTAAATGTCAGAATATAAGGCTATCAATAACAGGCTGTCAGTGGAAAAAGATGTGTTTTGCTGTCAGGTGGGTGTAGCTGGAGCCTCTACCAGCAGGGGATAACAAATGAAACCTTGACCCAAGGGGCAACCGCTGCATTGAAGGTAGTTCAATCCCAAATAGGGGTGACCTGTGACCTGGAAATTACTTTAATTCCCACAATCCTCACTAAGTCCTTGAGCTAAGTACTTAACCCAAAGGTTACACCAGAGAGACTGAGCCTACAATTAGTGTAATATAAGCTTCTTGGAATAAAAAAAAGAAGACAGAACTAATCAGGTGTGAGTGTGAAACTTGAGTCTAAATTGGACATACATCAAATTCACTATACATTCAAGTATAGTGAAAAAGTGGATGTTTGGAAATAGACTGTAATGATCATTCCCTCCATATATCTTTCCCTCAACTCTGAATCTTAAAGGTATAATTCTGGAATATAGTGCTCAACTTATGAACTCCTTTTACGGTGTTTTTTTTTTTTTTTGTCATGAACATGTACCACGTTGACCAGCCAATACCTTGACCCCTTCTCAACATATAATGACAAAATGACATTTCTGAGTGAAGTGTTCTTGAGTTTGAATACCAAGATCATTGCGTTTAGTGCTTCGCTAAGAAATGAACATTTTTCAAAATAAAACCCACCATCATCCAGTGTTGGCACTACCCTCTTTCTCTTGCTGTAGCACAATGGCAGCTTGTGATTACTCACAACAGCGTCTGCGAGCCACTGATGGCTCCATCTCTTCATTTAAACAGGCTGTGGATGAGGGACAGCTGCTGTCTCTGCCTGGATGGACTTTACCTCCGTTTTGAGCTTGGACACTTGGTCAAGTTCTACTTGCCAACTCTATAAACACAATTATCAAACCATCGGTCCAGATAGCCTGTCCACTCTCTTTGTGTCCATTTATGCTCATTGGCTTTTAGCAGCCATGGACAGCTGAACGCAAGACTGCCATCTCCCAGAAGACTCCAAAAACACCACGGATGCCAGACATGTACACAACACACTCACAGCTATCTTGATAATTTCTAGTCTTTTGATGATTAATAAAAGAGTACTTATTAAATGTTAAACGCAACAACTAAAAAAAATCTATAAATAAAATAAATGATAAATAAATAAAATACTTTAGAATTTTTCACAATATAAAAATAGATGAAACAGTAATATTTACCTATATATTATATTTTAAGATTTTAATACATAGACAATGCCACACATGCTTTAGCACAACAATGTAAACAAATGTAATTTGGTAAAGTAAGTAAAAAAGTAAAATAATTAATGAGTGTTACAATAAATAAAACCATTGTGCATGCATAATTACATGCAAGTAACCCTAAGACAAACCTTAATCCTAACCCTAACCATATAGTAAGTACATGTAATTAATTAATATTACTCAGTACTTAAATGTATAATTACACTGTAACAAGGACGCTTTAAAATAAAGTGTAACCGAAATTTTAACTAAGTGTATGTGCCTGTGTATTTATTTATCATACACAGCTATTGCGAGAATGAGAAACTGAATGCGAAAAGATAAGAAGATGAGAACAGAAAATGAGAGGGAGCGAGTGAGAGAGATTTGATGTGGAAGATAAGGGTAGGAGCTGTGGATAAATGTCTCTGTTGAACTATATGAGGTACTTAAGGCAGGATATAGCGGCTAAAAGGGGTTAGAGCGTATGTATCATTCACAGGTTAATAGAGAGAATGACAGAAGTGATGAGTCATTCTGTGAAATGGGCTTTTGGCTCAGGACAGAAGAGATCTGACGTACATACATTTGAGAAGGACTGATGAGAGAGGCAGACAAGGAATCGCCCTCTCATTTAAAAACCCATAATGCACGAACCATAAATCAAGACTGGTCGCACAGGACTGTGCTTCAACAAGAAATTGCTTTAAAACCCCATGAAATCACTTGATAAGCATTGTTTTCTGTTTTTCGTTTTACTTGCAACATTATCTATTAAAACAGGAGGCTCAGACAAGATTTATTTTAATTGATAGGCTTTGGTAACATCACAACCATGTTTTTCATTTTTTGTCTATTTATTCAAAAGTTAAAAATGAAAATAATAATGAAAAAAGAAAAAAAACGAATAATCTTTTCTACAATGAGCAGATTTTTTCATTTTTGTATTAAGAATCATTGTGGTGTAAAACATGGTGAAACCAACTTGCAAGGTCAATAATTCTCATAAAAAATATCATATAATTTGATCTGATGACAAGTTGTAAAATGTCATGCGGTGTGACTCCACAAAAGCTTAATACTCTTGGTATTTAGTATAAATTTTTAATAAAAATACACAAATGGCATTTGATATTTGTAAATACAAAACCTTTTATGATTCAAGGAGTAAGGAAAATCTATATATTAAATACATATTTAAAATACAAATAATATTTGATATTTGTAAATTAGAAAAAAAGCGTTTCACATTAAAAAAAATATATGTAAAACATTATTTTAAAAAAATTATTCAAGAAGCAAGGAAAATATGGTATAAAATTTTACTTGAGGGTTACTCCAAATAACATTTTTATATTTAATTCTATACATGAAATGTATATGTAATATATATAAATGATATTTGTAAATGTAAAAAATTAAACTTAAATATATGTTTAACAGATAAATGACATTTGGAAATAATTACCTTGACAAAAATATTTAAAAACATTCTTGTAAATAATGTTTCAAGAAAAATATGCTGTTAATTTTAAAATATGTTAGTAATTGACGGTTATAACACATGACATTTTTAGACTCATTTTATACGATTTCCTTTGAGGTTGTTCTACAAATTGACATCATGACTGAACAGCTCTGTTGAGACAATGGGAAAGTCAGAGGCCCGAAGAGTAACAAAGAGAGAAAAAGACAGAACGTATGAGCAGGAACAGCTATCTGCCCATCACGGCTGAAGTGAAACAATCTTGTACTTTTAGGACAATTAATATTTCTATAGCTACATCAATCTTTCTGTGAGAGTGATTTCAGGATAACTGGTGTGGATTGTGAATGTCACAGCAGGAAGTCATGGAATGAAATCGATAGGAGGTCAGGTGACCCTGTCTGTACTCCCAGACAGACTGCTGATGCGACGCAGACTGGTTGGAGCTTCAAAGTAGATTGCAGCTCAGCTACATCAAGATTCTGGTCCCACAGCACACGAGGGGTCCGGTCAAGTCACTCCGAAAGCTCACATTCATCGATGACCAGATTGATTCCACAAGACAATTACATTTTTCTTCAGTAAGAGTAATCTTACCCTTTTAGGGCTGGGACACTATGAGAGCACAACAGAAATACCAGACACTTTGAAAACTTTCCATGAAGACAGATAGATGAGAATTTTTTTCTACTGGTCAACTGATATGGAGTTTTCAATGGTTGATGCCAAACGATGGAATTAACTAGAAGGTAAAAAATAGCCGATGGCTGATATAATACTGTTGTTTTTTAAAGCTGTCACTTTAAGTATAAACAAAGTTTGTATTTTATTTGAATAATAATAAAAAAAAATGTTTCTACATCAAATTTTTGTAGTGCCTGGCTGGCCTTTTTGTTCACAGTATTTATCAGAGCATCACTAAACGGACTTTGAACAAAATGCTGGATTCGTGTCAAAGAGATCGCATTAACATGCAGCCACAGGTTTCAACAACATTCACTTGTCCATGGAATGCAAACCAAAATCATTCCGCCACATTACACATGTAAATTCTGTCCATTAAAGCTCTCCATTAGCTAAACAGCCGTAAAGATGCCTTTGTGTCGCTACCTTCCAAAACATTCCCGCTATAGCTGGCTCGCCCAGAATTCCTGTTAATCATACAAATAGGGTAAAAAAAAAAAAACTGCAAAAATTCACCCCATTCCTATTTGGCCACCAGACGGGGATAGGAAGGGGCCAAATTGAACTCCATTATTAGCTTACTTTGCCACACCTCAACACATTTAATTAGATTTTTCCCATCAGATTGCTTGGGAAAAGAAGAGAGGAAAAGTTAGCAGGCTAAATGACAGGTTGCTTGTGCGATTGAGAGTACCGAAAGACTGGAAGCCAACTGTTAGATGCAGATGGTCTGAGTGTCAAGCCAGCACACAATGCACAGAGCAGGACAGGAAGATAATAAACAAAGTAATGACACACAAGGAGAGAACGCAGGAATGAGAGAAGGATAGAAAGAGATGAATGGCTGCAAGAAGAGACAGAACAGAATGAGTGATCAACCCATCAGGGCGTATGAACTCTCAGCACATCTGCTCGGTGCCCACCGAGGGCGAGCGGTCTGCATTTTTCTTAATCTCTGACACAAATCACAATTAGTTACTCTGATCTCTTAAAGGGCTGAGCTGAGACCTTTTTGTCTGGAATGTAAGCAAATCAATACAATACATTATGCATGCCAGGCAGGCAATCTCACTGAGACCTGCCTTGAGCTGTTGAGCTAAATCTGGACTGGGACAGGATATCGGCATGCCCCATGCTTGCTTTCATACGAGAATGCGTTTACTAATCAAAACGACGAATTGTAAGTCCTTCTGTGACTGCTCACATGCTAAAGATTGTAATCAATAGCTGAAAGGCAAAGATTTGGAGTGGAAGAAAAAAAGAGCCTATGCTACTCAACTCTGGGTGACTCTTCCAAGGAACTCATATGGAATTTCCAGGGATAAGTCTTGATCAAAATGACAATCCCAGCCATCTGGGACAGTGTGCGGGACATTTGGGATTAAGGAAGGAAACTATTCCTCAGAACATTAGGAGAACTTTCCATTAAGATGATCTTAGAATGGTTAAGCAGATCGTCTTTAATGGGTTTGAAGGAACATTTTAATCGCTCAGATGTTGCTCTTTCATAGCTCAGACGAGTTAATGGACTTCTTGGTTGGGAATCAACTTTCTCAGATGTTCTGCTAAAAGTGCTTACGAGAAATAAAAATAGACACAAATGTTGATCTACAGTAAAAAAGACTGAGTGTGATAGCATAGCCCATATAATTCAGTCTTTAAGGAATTAATATTTGATTCAAATATTAGTATTTGATGAGAAAAGGTCTGAGTGTCTGTTAACGTTCATTTAACGTTCACCAGTGTTGGGAAGGCTATTTTGGAAACTTAACAGGTTACAGATTACAAGTTACCCTATTTGAAATGTAATAAGTAGTGTAACTATTTCAATTATCTTTCATGTTACACATGACATGGGTTTGTCTGTACTCTGAAAAATTTCCAGTCCAAAATGTCTGACTACAAGTCCACACAAGTCAGTCCAAGTGCGAGTCCCAAGAACTACTACAGTCACTTTACATGAATTGACTGGTTTGAATGTTAAGTTTGGGATTTTAAGGAGGGGCGAAAATGCACCGCTGTAAAGGAAAAGAAAATAATGTGGCACACTAATCGTTTTATCTTGATTATCGTGTTTTCACAATTGCTGGAATCCAAAATTGAAAAATCCAAACAAAAATTAAATTAATTGCACAGCCCTAGTTCGAGTGATTAATGAGATGTCTTCTGAAGCTCCATGAGGTCTTTTTGGCTGGAGAATATTTAAGCAGGAGACTTCACCAAATGTTTACATTTGCTCTCCATTTAATCTAATTGCTGTCTAGGAGAAATAATTGAAATATTAAAGGAATCTTATTTGTGATTTGTCATATACACCTACAAGACTGCATCAGTATTAGCAATAGCAGACCTCAAATCAGCAGTTGACACCACACTTACCAATGTTGACTTCATCATCCGTTTCTGCGTCACCGATACACTCAAACTGGAACTCCTGTAAAGACTGGGAGAACTTCTGGACAGCTGCCGAGAGGTCTGAATCAAAGTAAAAGAGATTTGAATCATGAAAGTGTAACGTAAGGCTGAAATAAGGTGACACAATCACCTGTATCTCCTGTAGGACAGTTTAATAGAACTATCAAGAATTATCAGGGTGCATAACATATCTCAAGCTATGACGTTCAATCAAAGACTTTAGAAATCTAACTAAAATCAAAGCAACTTGAGTCAAAGGTGTATCCTCTTTTCAACACGACCTTATGGGAGTCTGTATAAAAAGGCAAATACATAATCTTCACTCCCTGCTGAGAGTAAATGAGTTCTCATTTGGAGTGCTAAACATACATCTCAGTCATCAAGAGTGGGTGGAAAGGACTTGAGCAGGAAATGCTAAGCAACTCAATCAAAAACGGTAATGAGACTGCAGAGAAAAGCCATTTCATCATGCCTTAAAAGAGGTGATAGACCCGACTGCTCCTCCAAATACCAACAAAAGCCTTCAAAAGCTCTCTGACAAAGAAAACTCTGAAAGGTTTTCTCATTACTTTTTCCTTAATCTTCTATTTGGAAAAACACAGGATTGGAAAATGGCTCTTTCAAGCTTAAGAGCATAAGATTTGTCAAAAGAGCAATATGTAGGCATTCACAACGTGGCAGGGAGGAATACTAACCTTGCACTTTTGACTGTTGTTTTGATAATTTTTTCATTGAACATCTATCAAGAAAGGCCATGTGGATGCATTGTAATGCTTATTAGATAGACCAGCACTAATATACAGACTGACACCGATCTGCCACAAGGGCGGCTTGTAATTCCAGAAAGATCAAAGTTCATTCCATACAATTCACAGTCCTGTGGCTGCTTTGCTGTTAAGTTCAATGTAAGTCTAATTTGGCGCATTATGACTCGCTTTGGTCAAATCTATCAATAGCATTAACACTAAACACTGAAAGTTAGCAGAGAGGACAGAAAAGAGAACATAAGGTTATAGTTGAGGCCATATTGCCTCGCACTTTATGACTTTAATTTTCTTCTATTTCTGCTTTTTATGCATCATACAGCTGCATCAAACAATTTGTGTTCATTTTCTGCCCACTTTTTGACCTAATAAGGTCAAGAGCAGACAGAAGTAACATTTCTGTAACTTCTGGCTCTTTGAATCTCATGTACCAAACATACATACAGAATGCAGAGTTCAGGGAGGATACAGAGAACACTGCAATCTCACTTATAGTAAACAGTGGAACATTCCACTTACAGGGTTCAATTCTACTGGCTACAGATTATATGTGGATAAATTAGCTATGATTCCTAACTAAAGAAAACACTGCAGCAAAGGGCAACAGGATGTGATGAGATTTTTCCCACATCCCATAAAAACAACACAGCGCATCATACACTTCTGTAGCATTTTTTCCCCTTGAGGATACAATTTTAGTCAGTGTTTTTTGCACACAAAACAGTCACAGAAGTTTGAAATTTAGAGTAAAGTATACACTAAAATACATTTTTCATGATTTTCCTCCCTTTTTCTGGCTTTTAAAATTAATTAGGTTGTATCTGCTGTGTTTAACATCTATATATGTTAATTAAATTCGATATGATTGACTAGCTTATTACTGGAAATTATCTTATACTGATGTGTATGGAAAACTGCAACACACATAAACTTCCTGGAACACCCCAGAAACTACACAGCAACCACGGCTGTGCCCTATTTAAAGGCCGTTTACATTAAGGACAATAACTAACTATTAAATTTCAATATATGTTCTAATTCTATGAGAATAAAAAGTCCATTACAGTGTAGCAAATTTGCTTAAAAGGGAATTGTATATATATATATAATTACAATTAATTATGATTAATTACAATTATTTATATCGGCTGACAGTAATAACTGTCGCAGAATTAAATTGCCATCAACTAATCTGTTCGTCCAGCGAACATTAAGTTCATATCAACTCTAAGAAAGGATATTTTCTTGGCCACAGAAAATACTTTTCTAAGTATTAATGCATTAGAGCATGTAGCAAGGGTCAAATCGTAAAGGGACATTTAATATGCAAGGCAGAATCAGAAACTCATGTAATTTATGCACACAACTTTTATTAACTAAACACTAACGCAGACTAGTCTAGCAAACAAACAAACTAACTAACAAACAAACATACAATCACTCATACATGGAAAGGGCTAATGAGAGTTGATGGATGAAGCCATCAGGAAAGCTAAGAAAGCAGTTATGGAGAAAGTCATTTAACCACCTGAGTAAACCATCAGCTCCGTTTATAACGGGGTCTATAACTTGTACTAATAATCTCTGTTTCATTTAGTTAAATGTACAATACTTGCAATGCATCTGGTCGAGCCGAGTGTCCGGAATGCGGTCTCAGATGAAAGTCTTAATGGTTTCCAAGGTTTTGGACTCCCGATCACATTCTTCCGGGTTGAACAGTGATGGATTCCAAAGATGTTCTGAGGTGGAAATGTTCTTCCAAAGGAGAGTGGAAAAGAGCTAAGACAGAGATCTGAGGTCCAGGGAGCTTTGGTTGAATAGAAAGACAAGGCCACAAAGGCCTGGCACAAGCTTATGGGTCCAGAAGAGTCCTAGTTTACCTCCTCATCTTCTCAGAATCCAAAGATCTGCAGACTGCCCGGGGCGTCACGTACGTGAGATGCTTTATCTGCTTTGGCGGTCACACCTCTTGGATGTCAAAGAGCCAATTGGAGTCCTGGACTTTTTGAAGGAAAGTTTTATGACTCTTTGTCTCTGGGCATGGTAATTTGCATGGAACTGGATTGGAAGTTGATATAACAACTACTAAAGATTCTTAGGATGCTTGTATGTTGCATAGGTAGCAACAAATAATATACACTCTCAATTAGGTCATCCGAAGACGAATGGATAGAGACCAAACATGATACAGTTAAAGTGATATTAACTAGTGATCTATTATAAGCATGCATGAACAGGATACAATACACAAGAACATATACAAGAAGAATAATAACATACACAATGACCTGAAGGATATGTATGTCCATTCACAGAAAGGTTTTTCTATGAATTAATTAGAGAAGAGTCCATTTTTATGGTGTATTATGTGTCTTTCCTATGGAAAGTGTAGTGAGAGAGAGGACTTTCCACATGCCATTAGGTCGTAAAGTTTATCTGGCCTGGCAGAAGTCTCCTGGTTGCCATGGTAACCAGGGGCCTGGAGTCATTGACAGACATACCAGCACCCAGTATGTGTATTGGGTGGGGGGTCTGTGACCATTTGTTAAAGTAATAACTAATTGATTTGTTAAATCAAATGCAAAATTGTGTCTGATTGGTTCAAATGCTACAACAGTAGCAATATAGAGAAGAACGGCATAGTTGAATGAATGATATAGTCACTTTTTTATAGCTGATGCATGATAAAAACATTGACAGCCAATCTAAATCCACCCAACTTTATATGGAACATTTAAAGCGTCATATAACATACATGATGCTTATAATAAATAGAATGTTATTTGTGTAGGTGTGGATGCTAATATACTGTTACAGTAATTTTTTTTAAATTATTGTTCATGGTGTGAACAGGCCTTTAGAAGTGATTGAGAACGACTTTTAAATGCTAAATCAATTCTTGAATTGAAATGAATTTAAGTTGAGGTTGCAAACAAGATGTAGAACTGCAATTCGATATACAGTATATAAGGAAATAAAATTCTAATCAATTAACATGCACAAAAATTAATATAACTATTTTCTTCCCTAAACTCTATTTTTTTCTAATCTAAGTTTGTCCAAAAAAAACAAAACAAAAAAAAATTTGATGGATGTATCGATGGATGTTTGAAATGTGACATATAGAAATTTGCATATAGTTTTAATTATTCAATTCTGAAATAAACTGACATTTCCAGAAGGCATTACCTGTGTCAAATGTTTTTTTTTTTTGAATTAAATTTCTCTTCCTGTCATTACAGTTCAGCATTCACTGGGGTGTGGCCAATTCAAATAAAATGAATCATTTGAAAACGAGCTAATATTTAAAGGGATAGTTTACCCCAAAATTAATCATTTACCCTTAAGTTGTTTCAAACCTGTTCGAGTTCCTTTCTTCTGCTGAACACAAAAAAGTCATTTTGAAGGACATTGGTAACCAAAAAGTTGCTGATCCCCATTGACTTCCATAGTATAAAAAAAAATTATGGAAGTCAATGGGGACCAATTTTGTCCAAGCCTGACAGCAACATATCAAAACCCCTAATAACACCTTAGCAACTACAGAGCAGCACCCTGGAAATCATACGTAACACACTAACTAACCAGTTTCCATTTGCAAACATCTAGCTTCCTATTGAAAGATAACGCTTAAGTCTAGTCATAGCTTCTAACTGAGAAAAACAGGAATTTAATCCAGTATCAGGTTTTATCTGTGGACTTATGCATCACCCAAGCACTGAGAGCGCATAACAAGGTTATCCACCGATGTGCTGAGTGAGCATGTATATCATCTCATGCCATGCACCAGCTCTGAGACTCCAGGGTGCTGGTCAATAATCTGTTTGAGATGTGAGTCTGCTCAGTCAAGCTGAATGAGCCCCATCAATAATGCAGCGCCCTTCATCTCTCATACCGACAGACAGCATCACCACTGCAGCGCTGATCCACGACTACAGTACTTTCCTAAAACCTTCACTGAGAGCATTAATGTCTAATAGGCCTGGCTTTTCTCGAGATCAGAGGTTGAATAAAATGGAAGTGGATGTCATGAGGGGAGAAGGAAGAGGAACTCGGCCACTGAGGTCTCCCTAGTGGACATTTTGCTTCCTTTTCCTTCCTGTATTACCTCAGCTCTCCAAATTGTTTCTTTATCTCTATAGGTAATGGCTTGTAGTTCTGCTGTCCATCTCCACAGAGCTGTCACTTTGAGCTGCTGTCGTTTCTTCCTCTCGCCTATTAAGTGTAGAACATGCCGTCCATCACTACATGCCACCTTCATACCTTCAGGGAATCGCTGAGCTGGGATTTGTAAATGGGGAGTTCTTGGCTCCGTTTCAAACCTTAGTGAGCTGCCTCACCGCCTACTGTTTACATATAGCTGCTTTCTAAGTCAGCATGGAATATCTTAAGTAGATGAAATGGAAACAACTTTGTTAATAGTCATTCATGTGTGGAGATTGACCGATAATGGCTTTTTCTGATATTTTTCTCAGATATTTAAGCCTTTTTTTTTTTTTTTTTTAATTGGACATCGGATTTTGATGCAAATTAGTAATGATCTGAGGAGCCTAATTTTGCTTGACTTTTTTCAACAGCATACCTATGATGCCTAAAGATGTTCCCTAGAGAGGCATCTCAATAGGTTTTGGAATACAGCTCTTGATTCAGACATCTGGTGTAATGAACACACTGCCAAGAGTAACACTAGCTGTTCTCACCACTGCATGATGGGACATACGCCAGTAAGAACGAGTACAAGATTTTACGTAATTGCATAAGTTCACACTGAGTTTTAATAATAAATCAGTAAGAATAAGATGGAATACTGGATTCAAGAAGGATGACAGAGCAGTGTGAGCTGTCACAAAGCATTACACACTCAAACTGACTCATAAAAGCTGCAAGAGAACATAGAACCAGCTGGAACCTCTCCCTATAACACACAATCTAAGACACTATGTGTCATTACCTCCCAAGTTTAAGGGGTAGAACAGAAAAAACATTCTCCTACAAGACAATACGAGCTCAAAGGGCAAAACTAGATAGCAGAAGGGGAGCATGTTCAGAGGACATTTCTTAAAAGGTCACATGCATCCACCCTGCTGCCTCTCAGACTTACGAAATTTATTTTCTTTTGCCTGTTACTTCATTTTCTCTCTCTTACATTCACTCTCATTTAATTTTAAAGAAATACTTCACTCAAAACTGAAAATTCAGTCATTATTTACTCGCCCCCATGTCATTTCAAACTCATATGGTAATTTTTCATTTTTATGGAACACAGAGATTTTTGAAAAATCTTCACTTGCTTCTTTCATACAACATTCATAGACTAGTCTTTCCAAAAAAGAAGTCAAAAAAGGTGTTGGGAGATAGATAGATTTTTCAGGAAATGCTATGCTATTAATAATGTGTTATTTGTTGAATAACAACATATCCAAGTTACTTTGTCAACTAAGTAACATTTTATAAAACTAAATAAATATATAAATAAATTGATAGTTTTTAAAAAGTTATGTTTGGAGAAATAAGAGTATATATAAGATTTACAAGCATTGTACAAGTTGTGTGTGAACATGATTGGCTTTGTAGTTTTAACAAAATTAGCACTTCTAATGTATAAAAAAGGTCAAGATAATCACTGAATTAACTTAAAATGTTACTTTACAATTAAAGTATTAAAGTCCCAATGTAATGTATTTAGTTCAGTTTTTAGCATCCTTGATATACTATTACAGTTTTGTTAAAATATTGATTAAATTTTAATTTAAGTGATTCTTTGTTTGTTTTTGTCATTTTTTGAACTGTAGGTCATTTTTTCGTCTTAATTTAATTTGATTTATTTACTTCAAGTTTATTTACTTCAATATATATATACACACTATGGTTTTAATTTTAGTTCATGATAATATCCCTGGTGAAGATGATGTATTGACCCTTCTGAAGCCATGTTACGGATTTGTATGAGGAACAGCCCAAAATGTAGGTACTTATTCAGAAATATACAAAAATATATCATGGTTGTGATGGGAGAACATCATATGGCCTCAGAAGACTTGGAATATATAACACACAGATTTCATACTACTTTAATGGTGCTTTTCTGTCCTTTTTTTGGAGCTTGACAGGCTTGTCACTGTGAACTGTCACTGTATGGAAAATCTCTTTGTACTCTACAAAAAGTAACAGTACATGCACTTGGAATGACATGAGGACGAGTAAATAATGACAGAATTTCTATTTTTTTGTGTGAACTATCCCTTTAAACAAGATCCAATGTGCACAGAACATGCATGTCGGTACTTAGCAACATTCCTGTTATGACATTAACAAGCACAATGCATCTGGCGTGTAATTTTGCAGAGAGCGTAATTACAGGGCATGCTGTGGAACCTGGCAGCAGAGGCATTGAGCACATATGACGGGCTTCCAGCCTGCTTTTATCACAGGTTTCATCTGATGTCACACCTCCACACAGCCTGCCATGGAAGAGTGCCTCCATAGCTCACTGCCTGTTAGGGAAAGGACATTTCCTTCGGCGCTGCTACAACAACAAGCCATAAGAGACAGTGACGGTGCTTGTGTTTAATAGCGTGTTGCAGATAGTGGGTGGCTGCGTGTATGCGTATATGTTTTTTTTTATGTATGTGTGGGTGTGTGTAGAGAAAAGGCATTTCAGTTCTGTCTTCACATTCCAAAACATTCCATCGGTTGGAATAAAGTCAATAATGAGGCAAATCACACATTTTATAGTGATAATATGATGTAACACGCAAGTCTCTAAGAAACAAATAGAGAAAGAGAGAGCATCCGCTTAAGAGCGCTTAAAGCATGCAGTGTGTTCAGTGAATTCCACTGGATGATACTAAATTTAAACATCAGTGAGTGTTTAAAGGAAGCTTTGAAGTCAACATAAAATGACAATCAAATACCATTTTACTTCCCTAATCAGGGTTTGAAATGAATGTTTTCAGTCACCAGCCAGTTTGTATGAAGCCCCGGATAAGACAAACAGGGGGGGAAAAAAGCCACAAATTAAAAATTCATTCCAATGATATATTAATTTGTTCCCTGTGATTTATTAATTCAATCCCTTATTTTAGGCAAATCATGACCATGTTGTACTAATTTGTTCCCACAATTTATAAATTCATTCCCTTGTTTAATTTAAAACAGTACAACTTTAAATTTAAGGAGTATGTACAGTGTGGCCAGGATTTAAAGGGACAGTTCAACCAAAAATGAAAATTATCCCATGATTTACTCACCCTCAAGCCATCCTAGGTGTAAATGAATTTCTTCTTTCAGATGAATGCAATCGGAGTAATATTAAAAAATATCCTGGCTCTTTCAAGCTTTATAATGGCAATGAATGGTGGTTGAGATTTTGAAGCAAAATATAGCGCATCCATCCATCATAAAAATGTACTCCCCACGGGCTTTCTGAAGCGAACTGATGCATTTGTGTAAGAAAAATATTGCGAGAGAGTGGCACTCCAGCAGATGACGTAGGACATAGGTGTAGCGTAAGCTCTGGTGAGAATATGCTAGTCTTGTCAGAACCAAGTTTTGTTTACAGCAAAGGAAAACCTGAAAAAACCTTAAATCTGATTCTGAGTCTTTCAGCTTTATGACAGTCAATCATGCGGGTATCATAAAAAACAGAAAAAAGACAAAATTCTCAGTGACTTCTCAGTGAATTCTCGATGAAAGCAATATGGCACATTGCAATAAACGGCTAAAGGGTGCTTTTGGCATCTGTAGAATGACGCACATAATCAGACAACTAGAAAGTGAGAATGATACCAGATGAGATAAGCCATGCCAAAAACATTTCACAGGTATCTCACATTGATACATATTTCTGTACTTGTGTTTTCAAGTTCAAGGCGGCAGTTCATAACAGTGAATCTAATTATCTAAAATGAAGCATAGACTTTATTCAAGTAACAAACAAACAAATAAATATTTCCAAAAAAAGGCAAAAAGGATCATTTTTCAGCCTAGGGTGAACTCAGTATGTACATATATTTGTCCCAAATAGTTGTCATTGAAATTTCATGGAAATCTATGTTTCACGGCAGGATTTTGATCAGCCTCTAGAGTCGTAGTCACCATCAATGTGCATACATTCATACAAAACAACATGTTTCAAAACGTCCCTTTAGCAAGTCCACTGACTCCATGGCCATCTTGGAAACAAGTACATGCAAGTACAGCTCCCACCTGCCTGAATGCGGAAACACTGAAATGACAAAAATTGCTTGACAATGGAGTCACTTTTTATTGCATGAATAATATCTTATGGTGATCTACACTATATGACAGCACCTCATAAAAGCAGACAAAAATAACATTTAGCAGATATAAGCAATTTAAAAAACATTTCAGTCTTTCACTTTTAGTAAAATAGAGCCAATATACTGAAAATTGAACATTTTTGTCCAATAAAAAGATCGCTAGAATGAGAAGGTCCCCTTTACTGATATCACAGCCATCAACTAGAAGTACCAGGAAGTAAATCATCGTTTTGATGAGCTGTGACATAAACTAAAGTTTATTTTAAAATATTAATTGTTTTGTTTTTCCATAAAATCAAACCATTTATGGAATGTCTAAGCTTTAACTGAAAACTGAAAATTATTTAAAACAATAACTATTTAAATAATTTAAAATTGAATTATTTAAAACAATAAAAAGAATGTCTGCCTTTGCCTTTTTTTCTGACAATCATCATGAAAACCTGCACAACATAGTTTTTGTGTTGCATTCCTATACGCTTGTGGGTGCATTTCTGAATTGACTTTACATGTCAAACCATTTGCAAAGTACACAAAGCAATTATACTACTTTTAAAAGCATAGCCTTGTCTACAAAACAGACCTACAACTGTAGCATCCAACTATCTGACAAATTCCACAGCACTTGGAAAAATTCTACTGTGTATTTTCATAAATGCGGACACCAGCAGGACCACTTACATCATTTATTTATCCATAACAGACTGTCACACACATGAAGGGACCATTAACATTTCCTTTGTTCGAGGTTCATATAAAAGTCATGAAACAGAACCGCCAAATTATAATGTTCTTTTGAAGACTGACAGGTACTGTATTACGGAACATCTCGGAGAGAGCTTGTATTCCTCTGATACCCAATCAGATGCTCTTGACAGGAAGACCATACTGATTTGCCATGAGAGCAGCCCATCAAAGAGACCCTCATCTACCTCCAGCTTAACAAGAAGCAAGGGATTGTTCTCTCATCGAACCTTAGGAGTTCCCTGTCCTTTGATTCCACTCAGAGGGGATCGAAAGTGGATGAGTCTTGCTCCAGGTAACGATGACAATCGCTCATCAGCCTCTCAGCGGGGGTGCCCATGTGTCAGCCAGAGGAAATCAGGCCTGGCACTCCTCCAGTCAGCACCTCACTGAGCACCGATCCCCCAGTTAGGCCTGCTGTATCTCAACCTAAACGACACTGCATGTGCTTGAAACTCGAAAAAAGACACGGAGAGGGGTAATAAATATTTGATCCTTGAATTTACATGGCCAGGTGACTTCTTTCAGCCCTGATGGACTGCTATTCCATAATGGCTCATCAGATCTATCTCATAAGGCCCACAGAACTTTTAGTATCGGCTTGGAACCGACTTGGCACCACTTTTGACATCCGTAGCCTATATATTTTACAACCTATGTGTTAAATGTTTACACTTTTCAAGGTTACTTTTAGAAAAAAAATCACGTTGAATGTTAAAAGAATAGTTCACCCAAAAATGAAAATTTCCAGAAAATATACTAAGCCTCAGGCAATCCAACATATAGATGTAGATTTAGAGAAATTTAGCATTACATCACTTGCTCACCAATGGATCCTCTGCAGTGAATATGAGCTCTCATTCTGACGGCACCCAAAAACATCACAATAATCCACAACTCAAGTCCATCAATTACAACATCAATTTTTTGTCAGAAACAAATCCTTCTTTAAGCCGTTTTAACTTTAAACCATCACTTCTGGCCAAAATACAAGTCCATAATCCATAATAATGCTTCCTCCAGTAAAAAAGTCATCTCGTCTGAACTCTCATTCTGACGGCACCCATTCACTGCAGAAGATCCACTGATGAGCAAGTGGTGTAATGCTAAATTTCTCCAAATCTGTTCTGATGAAGAAACAAACTCTTTATTTTTTTTATTTTTGCCTGAACTATTCATTTAAATAAAACGATCAACAACAAATTTGATTAATAATTCGTCGCACATGCCTGCTGTGCACAGAAAACTTGTATAGTCAGATTAATCCATTGTGGCACAGTGGCATGTGAAAGTTTGTGAACCCCTTGCAGAATCTGTGAAAATGTGAATAATTTTAACAAAATAAGTGAGATTATACAAAATGAACATTATTTTTTATTTAGTACTGTCCTAGGTAAGATATTTTGCTTAAAAGATATTTACATATAGTCCACAAGACAAAAAAAAATAGCTGAAATGATTAAAATAACCCCCTTCAAAAGTTTTGGGAACCCTTGGTTCTTAATACTGTGTGCGGTTAGCTGGATGATCTACGACTGTTTTTCTGTTTTGTGATGGTTGTTCATGAGTCCCTTGTTTGTTCTGAACAGTTAAACTGAGCACTGTTCTTCAGAAAAATCCTCCATGTCCAGCAGATTCTTCAGTTTTACAGCATCTTTTGCATATTTGAACCCTTTCCAGCAGTGACTGTAGATTTTGAGATCCATCTTTTCACACTGAGGACAATTGAGGGACTCAGACACAACTATTAAAAAAGGTTCAAACATTCACTGATGCTCCTGAAGGAAACACGATGCATTAAGGGCCGGGGGGTGAAAACTTTTTGAATTTGAAGATCAAGGCAAATTTACTTAATTTGTCTTCCGGGAAACATGCAAGTATCTTCAGTTGCTTCCGAAGGGCAGTACTAAATGGAGAGAGATATTTCAACAAAATAAGAAAAATTTGGACATCTTCATCCTGTTCAAAAGTTTTCACCCCCCGGCTCTTAATGCATTGTGTTTCCTTCTGGAGCATCAGTGAATGTTTGAACCTTTTTTTAATAGTTGTGTTTGAGTCCCTCAATTGTCCTCAGTGTGAAAAGATGGATCTCAAAATGTACAGTCACTGCTGGAAAGGGTTCAAATATGCAAAATATGCTGTAAAACTGAAGAATCTGCTGGACATGGAGGATTTTTCTGAAAAACAGCGCTCAGTTTTACTGTTCAGAACAAACAAGGGACTCATGAACAACCATCACAAAACAAAAAAAAACGTCGTAGATCATCCAGGTGACCACATACAGTATTAAGAACCAAGGGTTCCCAAACTTTTGAAGGGGGTTATTTTAATAATTTCAGGGTTTTTTTTTTTTTTTTTGGTCTTGTGGACTGTATGTAAACATCTTTTATGAAAAATATCTTCAGGACAGTACTAAATAAAAATGCATTTTGTATGATCTCTCTTATTTTGTTAAAATTATTCACATTTTCACAGATTCTGCAAGGGATTCCCAAACTTTCACATGCCACTGTGTACATACATGCATACATATATACATATATATATATATATATATATATATATATATATATATATATATATATACACATTTTTTATTTATTTATTTTTTTGGCACACTTTGCAAGTAGGCCTATTTTTCAGTTTTGCAGAGGCCTAAATATTTTCTATAAAAAAAACAGTGTAACCTCTTACCGAACACTAAGCTAATACATATTAACTTTTTTATTCTATGTTCTGTTCTAGTTTCTTGACTTGTAATATGTCTAATATGAACCTTTAGGTTATATTTCTCTGTGCCTGCGGGTGAGCGAGTACCTAAAGTCTGTCAGTATTTCCAGTGGAAGCTTAATTAGACGTTTCTGGCAATCCGAAGTGGTGTCAACACACTGACAAAACTCTTCAACATGCCAAGTCAAAAATTTATGTAAAATTCTGACACATTTACAAGAAAGCTGCATCATTAAAGAGAGGTTAAGGTAACACAATAAACACAACCAGCCAAAAAGATACCCAAACATTTCTGCCAATCAAACGGGTTGCAGCGGCAAGACAAGACCTCCATTATCAGCCTCATTCAGATGGAAATACTAGCTGCCAGACATGAGAACCACAGACCACGCACAAGTTTGTTCACGGTGGCTCAACAGCCTCAGAAATACATTAATTCTGGATAGAATCACTCTTACAAGTCTTACAAACAAACCTCTTACAGCAAAAGTAAAGTGACATGCATCTCAAATGGTAATCATGCCACGTCTACAAGAGGAAAGACAGAATGACAAAACCAGGTGTCAGCTTTGATGCACAAGATACATAAAAAGCAAAACAATGCCTGAAATATATTGCATAAACAAAACCAAACAACTGCATCTCATTCAGATTCCATCAAACAGTGTCACTTTTAACTAGCAGCAAAGAGCATTTCATTTAGTGCAAACTGCTACTTTCTGCTGAGCAAAGAGAAATGCTTCCGTTTAGCACGACACATCAAGTATTAACATCTGTAGGGATTTTTTAAAGTTCATTGTTATATGCATTAGCTAAATGGAGTTCTGTTACATCTGAGAATTCATCTGCATAAATGATCAGTTATACAGTACTGTTTATCTTCAAATCTTGAGTCACGAGTTTTACAATGTAAGACAATAAGATGAAAGACAGGCCATTGGGTGATACTGCTAGTCAAGGTCCAATGATAATACTAGGATTTCTTGCAACAAACAACAAAATGTAGTTTTTCATAACCTCTCATTAACGCTTAGAATTAAACAAGCGGTTTTGTCACAGCTATGCCTTAAAAGCTTTTATTTAAATGCCCTATTTGCATGTGAAATTAGAAAGTGTTTTACGCTTCCCAATCATTCAATTACAGCCTCTTTGCAAAGTCTGCAATTACATTTTGACAGATTCATAAAACAATCAACACTGAATTTAGGATCACGTAATCTTTTTTATTGTTTCCCCCAAATTCCACTTTATTTTTTCCACCAATTTTTTTTTTTCATTTGCCTGGATGCCATTTAAATGCTTTAATTAAAATGTAATAATCAAAAGCATATCTAATCAACTGAATTATTACTTTCTTAATATACAGCCTATTTGTTTAATTTAACAATAAAATGGCCCTATGAAATTCTGTGTTCCGTTTTCATTTTTCTGGACTCTGTATTTTATGATTTAAAACAAATGTATTGCCAAAAATGATGGTAATTAAAAGAATACACAATTAACTTTTTCAAATAAGTAATCAAGTGAAAATGTAACAATTTTCATTTTATTTTTGGCAAACCAAATCCTGCACAACAGAGGTTTACTGAGTAAATAAAACAAGTACATTCTACTGTACAATAGTAAAATATTTATGTAATAACTTAAAGTTAAACCAAATTTTTATTTTGGCAGACTGAAGTGAAGACCTGACAACCTGCTCCTTCATTCACTTAATTGTAAGAAACGGTATGAATACATTCATATATAGATAAAAAAAACATATAGAAGAACCTGAAGAAACAATGCAGCATCTTGAGAAAAATAATCAAGGTATACTGGTGTATAACTGTACCTAGTTCAGAAAGTTCAGCTGAGTTTCAGTTAATGGTTTGTGTTTGTACTGAAGTGGAAGTTTTCAGTTCTGTAACTCACCATACCTTTACATAGTACATCGAAACTTTACTTTCAACAATACGATTTCAAAAGGAACCAGGATATTCAACAAGATAAACTGTGGTCGTTATATACCAGAATGGAGTTAAGTGGTTGAAGAATGTGATTGAAAAGTAAAAGTGACTCCCAGTCATTTGAAAAGGAAAGTAGTTCCAAAGGCAGAGCACGCAATTACATTTTGATAAAATATTACAAAGACAACTGTTGCCCTGATGAATAATGCACAGTAAGACTAGGAACACAGATCAAAAAAATATAAATAGGCTTGATTTAGATTTTTTTTTTTCCTGATATAAAACCTCAAAGGATAAAAGAAGGCTTTGATCAAGGTTGTCAAACCAGTAGGCCAAAGATCTGTTTTTTGCAAACACATTTCTGGAAGCAACGTTTAAATACTGTAGCTAAACACTGATTGCTGTGTAAATAGATATGAATTTCTGTCTGCTGCAAGGAGGTCTAATACACAATAAGTCACATGCCATTTTCACAACTGAATGCCCATAAACCAACAATGACGGCATCCAGGATATGCACATCTACATGCACCAGCCAAAGGGGCAAACAGTTAGCCATTTATAAAAGTTTCCATTATTTAAGTATCATTGATATACCATGATATATTTTTGTTAATATTTTGAAATTTATGAAGATTTTTTGTTTGTTTTCTATTTATTTATTTATTTTTCACTGGCATTTAAAAGTTTAGAATAATTAAAAGTTTTGATTTTTTACGTTTTTGAAAATATTCACTTATTATGCTCAACAATGTTGCATTGATTTAACAAAAATACTGTAAAAACAGTAATATTGCAATATATTTTTACAACTGCTTCTATTTAAATATATTTTAAAAGTTAATTTATTTCTGTGATGCAAAGCTGAATTTTCAGCATCATTACTCCAGTCTTCAGTGTCACATGATGATTTAAAAATTATTCTAATATGTTGATTTTCTGCTCAAGCAACATTTCTTATTGTTATCAGTGTGAAAATCTTTTAAGTTTTAGTTTTAGCTATTTTAGTACTTCAAATTAAACTAAATAAAAATGAGAAATGCTGCCTTGGGAACTAGCTGAAATAAAATATTTTTTTAATATTTTATTTTATTCCAGTTAACGTTTATTTTATTTCAGGTAATGAACTTTTTATGGTTTTAGTTTTAGCGTGCATTTAAATGACAACGATTGTACTAAAAACAGTTTTGCGCAAAGACAACAAAGTTGTTAAAATGATCCCTGTTCACACAGATCTGAGAAAAAAGACTAAAAACACTGTATTATGCCAGGCCAGTAGATGGCGATGTCACTTTGTAAAGAAACACTATGCGCCTACGCACATACGGATTCCTATAGACTGAATATGTAATACGCATGCGTATGACATCGCCATTTTCACAAATTCATGTTTTGGTAGTTTACTGTAGACAATAATAGTATTGTTTTCAAAAATGTGCATTTTGAAACCCATTTTCAAAAGGTTGCGTTTTCAGACTCCCAAAATGCTGCTGTCATGTAAATTAACGGCCAAAACGCTATAAAGTTTTCCATTTTTAGTTGAAAATAGTGTCGCGTAAACAGCCCCTTAGGTAACAATAATAAACCTGCGGCAAATATGATATACTATATTACAGTATCTGTAATGAGCAAAACAAAAACAAACAGTGAAACACTGGTTTAGAAAATCTGTTAATATACCATCCAGGTATGTTCATTTAGCAACACTTGATATGTTAAATGATGTTTTAGTCAATAAAGAGTGTTCCTCTCATCCAGGACTCCAGGTCATATCAGGCAACAGCTCCTGGGAGTGAATCTGTAAAGGTCAGAGCCGTATTCACACTGACATTGTTATAGATGGAATAGCTAGTGTAACCCAGTGGAAACTGTGTAACTTGTTTCTTAGAGCCTTGAAAAATTAGAACCTTTCACTGTGTAAATAACTCCCCACAATCCAATCTTTGTTCAGATTAATTAGCCTCTCAGCATCCTGACTCCTACTGATACAAACTAACACAGACACAAACACACACTTGCAGTACTGTCAGTGAGGAAAGTTATCAGTGTGGGAGGAAAGGACAAGCCTACCCAACACTGTTTACAGCGCATTTCCTGTGGCAAAGCCCCTGGAGCATTGCACTAACTCACATAAACACACACCACTCCCAAAAGAGTAGTGAAATCCAAACAGAGACCTTACTAATGCAGGGATAGAGGAAGAGAAATGCTTTCAAATTTAGTGCACTGGCGGCTTGTTCTTTGCGAGAGCGGGACGAGCACGAATGTCACTTATCAATGCGACAATCTGGATTTGATGGTTTGTATTAGTGTTGTCACGGTACCAAAATTTCAGTATTCGGTACCGATACCAGTGAAAATCCACGGTTCTCGGTACCAATTTCGGTACCAAAGCAAAACACAAAAACATGCTAATTAAAAAACATACTATTTTTATTAATAAAGTCAAACAAAACTAAAATGTACAAAAATCAATGCCATTCTTTATATTTATTTAAAATTGTGTTTCAAGTTTTTCCGCAAGTAATAAAGTATGAAAAACAGTAAACAATTTTCACCTAAATTAAATTTAAACACATTTTTTTTGGTAAATAAGGGGGATTTACTGTTAAAATTAAAATATGGAAGAAATATTGTGTGATTATTTCTTTAAAAAATAAAGATTTATTAATTTTTTCAAAGGTAGTAATAGTATCACATACATGCTACTAAATAATAGTAATATATTTCTGGCACAAAGTCTTAAAGATAAACTTTTATTTTGACGGGTTGCCGTGAATATATTTACATTTCTGTGTGTGTGTAGCTATATGATATGACACTGGTTTTACTCAAATGAAACGGTAAAATGCTCGTGAAGTGACTCTCAGAGCAGTTCTGGAGATGTTATATATTTATGTCCTCATTGAGATGGTAGATGATGAAATCACCGCGAGCGTCACGCGCTTCAGTGTATGTAGTAAAAAAAAAAAAACGCGTCTCTGCCATTCATTCATTCACACAGAGACTCGCAGAACACGTGGGATTCATATTTGAATCGACTTTTGCAGCTTAATATTTACAGATACTAGTCCATGTCGCGATTTGATTTAAGTATAATGACCTACTTTTGATTAATTCATCCAAACTTTGACAAATTCCGTGACATTCCGTGCTAAACTGTAAATTCTGTTTTTATGACTGGATTCCGAGATTCCGTCCGCGTTTTCTGCATCGCGGAAATCATAGGGCCGTACGCGTTGACCTGGTACTCGGTACCATCGGTACTTAAAAAAACCTGGTACCGTGACGTTTTCATTTCTTTAGTACCGACTTGGTACCGAAGTACCGGGTCTTTTGACAACACTAGTTTGTATGTCTGCAATGTTGCTCCTAAAAGCAGTTTCTTAAACTACAGTAATAAATGACAAAAACAATTAACAGTTCAAAATTAAACAATTGTACTAAAAATGGAAAAGTTCTTCCTTTGCGTTTTTGAAAAGTTTTAATGTACAGACAACAACCTCGTCAAAATGCTCCCCTTCGCACGGATCCACAGAACTGACTAAAACTTTGTATTATTCCAGGCCAGTAGTTGGCGATACTAAAAGCCTGTGCACATTCGCATTTATATAGACTGAACACGTTATACACGTGCATGACGTCACCATTTTCACAAATTTGCGTTTTCATAGTTTACATGGAGACAATAATGGTATCATTTTCAAAAACTTGCACTTTGAGACATGTTTTCAAAAGTTTACATTTTCAGGCTCTCAAAACGCTGTTGTCGTGTCAATTACATAGACTGTAAAAAAACATGGACGTAGTGTCCGTGACGTCACCCCTAGGTTTCTGAACAGCATTTTTGAAGCCCAAAGTAGGAGGAGTCGGCCGTCGCCATCTTGGCAAGCGCGTCACCACGCGTCACTCCCGGATAATCGAAAATGGGCAAAGAGGCGGGACGTGGGCGGAGCTGATTGCTGAAACCACACCCGCCTAGCTCGCCAGTGGTGACAGCAGCGGCAATCCGCCTGTCACTCAACTGGCCATGCTCTAATTATGCAGATCTTTAAGACTCAATATAATTTAAACGGATAAGTTATAAAAAAAAAAAAAAAAATCATCCCCCTCACAGTTGTTATGAAGGACAAAATTAGCTATATAGATCAAAATAATTTTTTGAACCAGGCTGTAAACATGTTTTTTTTTCTGCTGTAAAGTTTGGCATTTTAACATGGGGAGTCTATGGGATTGACTCCCTTTTGCAGCCTCTAGCGGCCAGTTGGCGAAGTACAGTTTAAGTCACTTCCGTGTTGGTTTCACGAGAGAGACCGAAAGGTTGCCGCTTGGTCAATTAATTGAAAACACATAAAAGGTTTTCCATTTTTAGTTGCTAATGGTGTCATGTAAACACCCCCTTAGAGTACAGTGGCCCAGTAGCGCACAACACAACGAAATCTTCACAACACAACGAAATTGCCACAATGCATAGGACAAATTTTGTTGTGTTGTGCTAATTTCATTGTGTTGTGGCTTGTTTCTGTTGTGTTGTGCTAATTTTGTTGTGTCGCGGCTTGTTTCCGTTGTGTTGTGCTAATTTTGTTGTGTCGCGGCTTGTTTCTGTTGTATTGTGCTAATTTCATTGTGTTTTGGCTTGTTTCCATTGTGTTGTGCTAATTTTGTTGTGTTTTGGCTTGTTTCCGTTGTGTTGTGCCAATTTCATTGTGTTCTGCTAATTTCGGTGTGTTGCAGCTGGTATCTGTTGTGTTGTGCTAATTTTGTTGTGTCGCGGCTTGTTTCTGTTGTGTTGTGCTAATTTTGTTGTGTCGCGGCTTGTTTCCGTTGTGTTGTGCTAATTTCATTGTGTTTTGGCTTGTTTCCGTTGTGTTGTGCCAATTTCATTGTGTTCTGCTAATTTCGGTGTGTTGCAGCTGGTTTCTGTTGTGTTGTGCTAATGTTGTTGTGTCGCGTCTTGTTTCCGTTGTGTTGTGCTAATTTTGTTGTGTCGCGGCTTGTTTCCGTTGTGTTGTGCTAATTTTGTTGTGTTGCAGCTTGTTTCCAGGCTGGTTCACACAGAACGTGTTTTTCAAAGCAGAGATGCAGGAAGTAGAATGAAGAAAAATGCAATGTCTCTAGACCCATTTTACCAAGTTTAAATTATTTTAACTTGAATGTTGTGCTTTGGAACAGTAGTTCCCTATCCTAGTCCTGGAGAACCCCCAACACTGCGCATTTTATATTCTCCCTAATCAAACACACATGATTTAACTTATCAGCTCATTAGTAAAGACTCCAAGACCTCACATGTGTGTGTCAGATAAGAACATGCAGTGTTGGGGGTTCTCCAGGACCACTGTTTTAGTAAAGATGCAAGATGCAGTGGTCAAACACATCCATCTAGCGCTTGTTTACACAGAAAAACAATTGAAAAGAAGTGCACTGGGATGGAAAAACATGTTCTTTGTGAATCAGCCCTGACTCATGAGTGCTTAGTTCTGACCTTTAATATAAGTACTTAAAAAATACATTTATATTTCTTCTTTTAAAACCAGCTTAAACTTGATGGCAGGGTACAAGTCCATCTAAAGGCACACCTTAAGAGAAATGTGCTTTCCACACATAGTGTATGATATATACAAAAGTAAATATTCTGAAAGCACTGAAGGAGATCCTATAATAGTTTAACATAGCTTTACAGTATTAACAATAATTGTGATATTTTATTTTATATGATTAATATCATATTTTTTTAAACATGATTGTTTCATTATAAATGTGATGATTATCTCTAAGGTGGACACCCAACTTAATATATGATATTTATTTACCATCTGAATCTTACCATGTTATGTCAACAAATGGAAAAGTCAGCCAGATGCTTATTATCATGTTAATTTTTGTGCCTTTAGCCCCAACAGCAGAGGCGCGTTTTTACCTCAAAAACAATACTTTTACATATTCTTCCGTTATTTAAAATTTGTTGCTTTACTTACATTGTACAAAGCTGAGAAACATTAACAAGACAATTAGATCAAATTAGTATAATTATAGGTGTGACCTTTGTTATTATTAACAGCTGTAATTACTTTTAATGAGTCGTTTTAAATTTGCTGATATTTTAGCATGTGTTGTAAGACTTTGGAAGGCTGACTGACCAAAATGTTATAAAAATATGTTGTAATACAGCAAGCTTGAGTAGTGTGCGGGATTTATACATTTTTTCGAGTTTTATAAACCTTTCAGAGTGCTGTGACCTGTAATCTCCATTGTACATCCATTACCGAAAGCAATTTTTCTGAGACAAGTAAACATTATTTTCTATGGTAATCGACACTCTCACAGACACTATAAATAGAGCTCAACTAACCTAGATATTCACATTCCTTTACCACATGGGTCGGCAACCTTGGCACACGGAGAGATAATCACTGCACGTGAGCGATAGTGAAAGAGGTGGTTTTCATTTAAATAAAGTCCCTTGAACCTGCATACCAATGTATATTTTGAGCTGTATTATCTGTACATTATTCCTCAAAGTTTTCCTGTTTTATCAAAAGTCAGGAACTATAATACTATTTAAACAAGGATTTTAACCTAGTCAACAGATCACGTGGCGACTGCACATACAAGATCAAGGAAGCAGTCAGAAAATACAAATTGAAACAAAAATCCCCAGCCTGTATGAATTTAGGCTCCGATGTACAATACTTCTTCCTAAATATTTCACTCAGAGACAAGGAGCAATTGTATAGCAGTTACATAGACATCATTGTTATAATGTGGACAGAAATCTGACCCTGTCATCCTTCTTACTCAGCATTGAAGATCACTAATCACCTTCATAAGGCAAAGGGTCTTTTGATCAGGCAGCACCTCTAACCCATTAGGGCGGTAAGTAGTCTCTTCAGCTTGAGCTCCCCTTAATTACCTTGACAGACTCTCTGCTGCAAAATTAGATGGGACTAATCATGTTTGCAGAAGAGCCGTGGTTCATTTCAAACTTCCATTGCTGGGTGAGAAACTCTGAAGCAGAGCTAGACAGGTTTATTACACATCAACAACAATGGTATTGTGTGATGGCTAGCTCCAAATATGAACAACTCTTGTTTGGATTCACATGTGCACTGATCAAACTAACAACATGCATTAATCAAGTAAACCGCAGATTTGGGTGTAGTTTCGGGTATGGATGGTAAGGATGCCAAAGTTAACTGTCTACTGGGTCTACAGATTAATCTCTAAAAAAAAATTTAAAAAAAATAATCACAATTGTGACACAGTGTGATATACTGTCAGCATGTATATTTCTGCCAGGTATTAGAAACAATGCAAAAAACAAAGTGAGCTCATGAGTATTTGTATGTATTTTATGTAAAATGTGGTTGTACAATACATTTGCATGGTTACTAAAACATCCAATATTAATGTATTGACAGCATCTGAAGCATAAATAATTTACATGTAAACAACTTTTGAGATAAACATTTACAAATTCTTATTTAATCTATGAATATCTAATTCATATAATTAATCGGATATGCTTTTGATTGCATTTATTAAAAAATGAGCAGTTGGTACATTTACTTTATTTGAAATTATAACATTTCATTCTGTTCTGTGACTTCTGGTGCCAGATTATATCATCTTAAACAAGACCACTTTAAAACTTCAAAATGAATCAAATTCCTGTAATCAATTATCCATTGCGCATTAACTATTTATTACGTTTTCTGAATATGCTGTTAATAAAAAATGACCATAAAAATGCTGAATACGCTGTGAAGAAATATCCCTAAAGTACACCACAAATGCACCATAACATGCTTCAGAATTCATATTATTAATTCAAATCTTTATTCAGCGATCTTTGTTTACCACCTTAGTAGTGACCGTGAAATCCAACACTTTAAAAATTTGCTGCCTCAAGAAATGTTATTACATCATTTGGATTACTTTGGTACTGCTTTTAGCCAGTTTTGGAATACATTATTGTGATTAAACTTGTTTATGTGTTATGTTTGTCTTTATATTTTTAATAATTAAAAAAAAAATAGTATGTATAATATTCTGCCTCTTTTGTTTTTTTATATTGTTGAAAAATGGTTCTACTTAGGTTTGGAGATGGAGTTAGATATAAAAAATATATCTACAGTATATATAAAAACGTAACTATATCCATACGTCCATATTGTACATTTCTATATGTTGACCCAAAAAGTATGTTTTTGTACCTACAAATGTATATTTTTAAGGGTCAGAAGGTGACAACTGCATATTTTCAATTACATAGCAATTTTCTTGCTTTAAAAAAAAAAAAAACATCATTGTTTTGTGTCCCACTGCGAAGAAAGTAAAAATATGGTAA
Source organism: Tor tambroides (assembly GCA_021397915.2). Classification (NCBI taxonomy): domain Eukaryota; kingdom Metazoa; phylum Chordata; class Actinopteri; order Cypriniformes; family Cyprinidae; genus Tor; species Tor tambroides. The sequence goes on along the minus strand of JAFVLL020017644.1, from coordinate 13,321 downwards.
AGAAGCGCAATGAACGTATTATATTACATTAAGAAAAAGCAACAGAAAATGACCACCCCAGAGTTACTATGTGCCGCCATTAACCGCAGGATTATGTGACCTTTCCAAAAACATGCACCCCACTGAAGCATTGAATGAAGTGAACAAAATTGCACTGCCGCCCGGTGACACATCAGTGTGAAAGACGCAGTATTATTCATCTGAGTTCATTTGACTGCAGAGAAGTATTTTAAAAGCGTCTCTGAATCATAAAAGGAAATGCTAGTTTTAAAAGTTTCCTGCTGGGTAGAAAGCACGGTTAAAGCAACAAATTTACAGTACAGAGGAAGATCATAGACCTATTTGAAACAGAGATTTTTGGACAATTAATCTTTGTACAATTTTTGAAAATGATGTTAATTTTTGTGTGTATAAAGCTGCAAGGTAGTCTTGTCTGTGTGCCATGCAAAGTAAGCTAAAGGACATGAGAGTTTTATAAGTAACTTTGATAGACAAGTAACTTAAAAGGAATAGTTCACCTGAAAGTAAAAATCATGTCATCATTTACTCACCCTCATGCTGTTCCAAAACAGTATGACTTTTGTTTTTCCCACAGAACACAAAAGGACAGATTTTTAATACGCCTATATGCTCTTTTCCATGCAGCTGAATTATGACTGAGGCTTTCAAGCTTCAAAAGGAATGCAAAAGAAGTTCATATGCATTATGTGTGGTATTCAAGGCCTCTGAAGCCAGTTGATAGCTTTGTGTGATGAACAGACTGAAATTTAAGATATTATTCACTAAAAACTCTGACATCAATCCTAGCTGTCTGTGGCACCATAATGTGAGTATATGAGAGATGTTTGATTTAATATTTTTGAAGCAATAGTTCACCCAAAAATTAAAATTAGCTGAAAATGTACCCACCCTCAGGCCATCCAAGCTATAGATGTGTTTTTTTTTTTTTTATTCATCAGAACAGATTTGGAGAAATTTAGCATTACATCACTTACTCACCAATGGATACTCTGCAGTAAATGGGTGCCATCAGAATGGGAGTCCAAACAGCTGATAAAACATCCCAATAATCCACGCAACTCCAGTCCATCAATTAATATCTTGTAAAGCAAAAAATAGTGCAATATGTTTGGAATAAACGATTTATCATTAAGATGTTTTTAACTTCAAACCATGGCTTATGACTAAAATATGATTGATTTATCTATTATATTGCTTTCTCTAGTGAAAAATGTGTCTCACTTGAATCAGGAGAGAAATATGCACAGATCAAGCACCTTTAACCAGCAAAAACTGTCCAAAACCATTCTAAACAAATACAGTATGTCAGTGGATTTTGATGTGAGAGGACAACAGGGGATGGATTTTTTCACTAGAAGAAGCATTATTATGGATTATGGAGTATTTTGGCCAGAAGCAATGGTTTAAAGGTAAAATGTCTTAATGATGATTTTGTTTCTTACAGTATAAACACACAGCTTTTTACTTCACAAGATGTTACTTTATGGGCTGGAGTCATGTGGATTACTTGTAGATTATTGTGGTGTTTTTAATCCGTTGTTTGGTCTCTCATTCTGATGGCACCCATTCGCTGCAGAGGATCCACCGATGAGCAAGTAATGCAATGCTAAATTTCTCCAAATCTGTTCCAATGAAGAAACAAACTAATCTATATCTTGGATGTTCTAAGGGTGAATACATTTTCAGCAAATTTTAGGTGAACTATTCCTTTAATGAATCAGTTGAGCCAGTTCATTAAACCGGTCTGAATGATTCAATCACAAACCGGACTGATCTGACTGTTGAGTTTGACTCTCTGACTCAACAATGAGTTATCATATGGCTTCAGAGAACTTGGAATATAATCCACAAATCAGACTGACCACTTATATTACTTATATTAATTCTATGGCACTTAATAAAAAAAAGCACAGAAATAAAAACCAGCACTGCCTTCAGAATTGGAAAAAAAAAATTTCATACAAGTTTTAAAAGACATGGGTGATTAAATGATGAAAGAATTTTCATTGTTGGGTGAATTATTTATTTAACAACATTAAACAGTTCTCCCATTGTCTGCTGTTATCTTAGCTAATGTGGCATTCACTAAAAACAAGTTATCTTTTGTTTCTATGTCTGAAGGTCAGCAGTGCCACATAATATTGAAAGCCTCAATTACGCACACACACAAAAGAAGCCGCAGGATTTTCACGGCCTTGGCATGGGAATCAGATAATCCAGGGGGGCAACCTTGAGAGGGTTCCTACTGTATTTACCCACAATCCTCTAGAATCACAATTCCAGCATTCCAAGCACAGTACAGTACATCTACATTCATGCATTTGGCAGACAAATACTCTGCTGAAAAAGCATGCATGGATGCAAGCACAGCTACATATAAAAAATGTACTGTAGATACCAACACAATCTCATGGCAATTCCTATTTTACGTTTTGGCAAAAATAGGTATGATCTGCTTTTGTCCCAGTTATAATTTTTTAGGAGTGTGGTTAGTGGATATGCTTACTTTATTGTAAAAATCGATTCACTTTGTATAAAATCACTATGTTTTTCCATGAAATCAAGCTGGAAATACACCATCTGAGCACCTTTGATATACTAATTTACTATATACTAATTTTGATATAAACCAAAGGCCTGTAGTGACACACTACACCGAGAATCACAACAGTCTCAATGTATCTGTAACCTTGATCAGTAAACTATTCGCCATTTAGAACTTCAGATAAACTCTGAGATGATACCATCACACAAACATTCAAACATGAACTGAAATAGAAATGTTGACATTTCACATTTCAAAATGTATCTTCTCCTTTTCTGTCTCTCTACCCTGACCAGTAAAAAAAAAAGGTCTCTGTAATTTTATAGTTAGGCTATCTTATCATATAACCTATGCCATCAAAATATATTAGTCAAAATGTCAGAACATTTTTAACTAGGCCTAATAGGCCTAAATGTCACTTTCACAAAATTGCTGCAAACTAAGGCGAGAATCTTGTTTGTCCATTTCAGATGTGCTGTTTCAGTTTAAATTAAGTTCAAAGCAATAAACATTGACTAACATATGGATTTTTAGATTAAATGTTCTACAGAATGCTCAACTGGGTAACAAGGCTGTTGTTAACAGGGCTGCAATTCAACTTAACTTAGTAAATTTCTTATAAATTGAAAAATGTTTCAGTGGTAATTTTGTGTTTGTTAACTGTTGAATGTAGTTGAGCTTGAGAAACCCTGTCAACACTACAATTTGTGCATAATTTGATAAAATGTAATGAGATTATTTGTCTTCCTGCCATGCTTTATTTTAAATGGAAGGGACAACACGCAGTAACAGGGTTAAGCTAAATATTATGTTTTAAAATAATTAAAATATCACATTGTTCAATTTAATTATTTTGATACAGCAGAGAAAGATCAGTGAGGTGAGGCTAAAATCATTTTGTTTGATGTGATTAAAACCAGCTACATTTCATGCTGTGTTAATTGTTAGATACAGTAATTTTATCAGTGACTTTGTGTCTGGATTTTAAAATAGGACATTAGTGTCTTTTCTATTTATGGATGTTTCTAATACAAGTGTTGCATGTTTTAATATTACTATTAGTGATTATGGGGAGAATAAACAAACTCAGATATTTCTTATTCATCACGTTGGCTGTGTCTCAAAACCTACTGAGCCGCCTACCTAGACACCATTGTTGAGCATCCCACGTACGCTTTAGAACACGCCTATGGTAACAACATGCCTTCTAAGTAGACGGCACACTAGGTATTGAGATACAGCCCACATGAACGGTGATATTAGAGATGCGGGTGTTATTGTATTGATGTGTTGTGTATACTCACTCTTGAGCGCGCAGATCAGCTGGTGTCCATCTTTAATCAGCTCTTTGATGAACGTGTTCGTTCGATCCAGCTCGATCTCGTGACATTTGAGTCTCTCTCTAAAGTCCGGACTGTCCACAAAAGAGTCACTGAACTCTAGAGTCGGCAACCCCATAATCAGACCTGAAATAAAGCCTCACAAAACAGTGCAACTCGGTATTTCCTCAGACACAATGGCAGATCCGTGTCATCATTATCATCCTCATCCACACTCAAACGCGGAAAGTGTCGCTCTCTTGCAGAGATTCACGCGAAAGTTTCTCCTCACTTCCGTGCTCTGAACTTTCATCAAGCCAAACTTATCCAGCAGCCAGCCTGAGATCATGAGACTCCTGCTGGTTACATTAGATAACACCCGTAAACCTGCAATTTACAAAAACCTCTTTGTAAAATGCTTCTCATTCAACACAACAGTAAAAAAAAAAAGTTTTTGTTTTGTGGGTCTCCACGTTTTACAGTACAACAACCCTAGTGAAAAATACATATAGGCCTACTAAAATGTATTTGAAATATTTTTTTTTTCATGCCAAGTATACTATGAATACATTTATGTACTTAATAAAAATGCCCTGCAATTGTACTTTTAGCATAGCCTACTAAACTGGTATACTTAAAGTCTGCTAAACTGGAACAACTAATTTTGTACTTAATGCACTTTAATTGTGTGGAAGTAATGCTGAAGTTCAACTAAAGATATACTGAAGTATATTTGATTGTGCTAAAGTGGAACTATTGCAAGTTCACTTTAAATCTTGCATTTAAAGACAGATATTATTCAAAGATCATTCTCATCAGTAGTGACATTAAAACATTTTAGGCTTAATATTAAGAAATGTGCATTGTGCACAAGTAGGCTAGTACTCCAAATAAAGTTTAATTATAATTTTTATATCAGTAAGTCTCTGCAATATGTCAGTAAATATGTTAATAGATTTGAACTATATTTAGTATAAAATAAATGTATTTTAAACATTACTTTTACTAGGATGTATTTCTGCCAAAGAAAATAGTTCCCAATGAAGTAAATTTATTTTTATATTTTTATATTATAAATGTAAAAGACTAAATCAGCTATTCTATTTGAAGTTGTTTTGACAATTAAGCTGATTAATTGAATAACTGATGACCAACAAAGCAGATAAAGAGTATATATATATATACACACACACACACACACACACACACACACACACACACACACACACACACACACATATTTAATTCCCCATATTTTTATGATGTCATAGTGTCACTATTCAAATTTAATTATTTCATTCAATATAGATTTCAATAAGTATGCCTAAACATGCCTAAAAATCTACATCTAACTAATGGAATTATTGGATAATAATAATAATAATAATAATAATAAGGAATTAAAATGTAAAAATAGTTATAAGAACATGCTACTCAGACCTTTCCCATTCTGGAAGAATAAAGACAATATTCCCGCAAATCTAAAAACATTAATATGTCCACAATAGACACAAAAAACTTTGATATATAGTATAATACAATGTCACAGATCTGTATTTTACAAAGACACGAAATCAGATTAATCAACCTCAAAACATTTTTGAATGACTAAATGCACAAATGTTCATGTTCAGATGAACTGACAAAACTAATAAGATTATAGCCTTTCATTAAATGTACTGAGACAAGATTTTGGGACATCTATGGTCAAGAGGGTCAAAAAGGGGTGGTCAGGGGCATGGATGATTGTGTTCATAGATGCCCTACAGGTAATAAAAAATAGCTCATGTAAAAACACACAAACAGTGCAGATTTGCTCTAATTTGTGTGCAAAACAAAGTGCTCAACAGAACAGTGGCTCACTTTATCCTCAGAGAGAGAGAGAGAGAGAGAGAGAGAGAGGGGGACAAAACAACATATCAGGAAGATCGCTTTGACAATATCTTGTACAGCCTGAAGGGTCATACAGCAGAGTAGATCTATCTGTGTGGGACATCAGGAAAGCTCCTGGATGTCTGATGACCTGCAGCGGTTCTCAAGGTCTGATGAAACAGGCCAGACATATATGGCTACAATAAACCAAACACAAGAACAACTCCTTAAAGGGCTATACACCGTTCTCTCACACCACCTATAACCCAGATGTAAAACTACCAAAACCACATAAATGTCAACCAAGGAAATAAAACAACCGAAGTGGACTATAAAGCAACAGAAATCACGTTTATATGTCAGTCGATGAATATCGTCATGTCGTAGGACCACGTTTCGTTCTTTCCTTCCCTTTTTCTATACTCCAAAAAGGCAACTGTAATTATACTGTCTGATAGATTGTGCCGGAACTAATGAGAGTGGGGAGAGGGTGAATTCTGAATTAATACCTTACTAAATGAAAGTAATTAGACTTCAGCCTAATTGGAGCCGGTAGAATCGGCCACAAATACAGGGCACGCTGGGACGATAATGATGTCAAATTCCAAATGAGCATTCAGTCGACGCAAAGCAGGAGGAAGAATTTAAAACACTTTGGCCAACTAATTTACATATGCAATTCTAAATTTTCCGTTACAACAAAACTGAAAGACAGCAGCAGTAGAATGAGTTGCTACTGTGTAAAACAATTGTGCAACATAACAGACAGCCTATAAAGAGGCATTCACACTGACAACCATTTGCGACAAAGCAACCAAAGGTCATTTATTTTCAGTTAGATTTGGTGATGACACAAGCGACAAAGACCAGAATGCATCAGTGACCACCTATTTCTTCAGAGTCATTTTTGCTATATTTTTCACATTTATTTTCTACATTTCAAAAACATTTTCAATAAAGAGTCCTAAGCCATGAATCACAATATTAAAACTTTGTTTGGAAGCAATGAACGTTTTCAGTTTTAGCAATTTAGTACATTTAGAATTCAAATAATTATTATTATTATTAAATATTAATTTAATTATTTAAACATTTAGAGTTTAAGATTTGTTTTAATTTAATACTTATATTGAGTTTTATTTAAATCAACAGAAATGTTTTAATAGTTTTATTATATATATATATATATATATATATATATTATGAGAAGATTTTTTGCATCTAAGACTCATGATAAGTCTGTCTTGAAAGATTTATTGCATAATAATTCTTCTAAGGAGAAAATTAATGGGATTTTTACTTCTGCAACTCTGCTGTTGCATTTGCATGTGAAACCCGTATCAGACAACAGCTCTTTTGGTGTGCAGGCTGTAAATTCCCACACATGTCATTTCCGTAATTTAGCATTCAACCTCTTCGATTCAGCAACAGTCAGTTCAAGTGACAGAGAGAATTGGAGCTATTTCACAGTCTTGTTGATGAACCGGAGACCTCCTTGCAGCCTGAGACTCAGAAATGCTCCTGTGATGGGGTAATGGCTGAGCAATTGCTCTGTGAATGTGAGGCTTAATGTAATTGTGTTTCCTAGAGGAGAATTCAGTGACAAAAAATGTTCTTTTAAAAAATAGAATTTAACGGGAATCATGCAATAGCAGCTGCTGCATGAGGCTAGTCTAATTGCAGTGTTGTAGGGTCACCTGTGGTGTCTTTCAAAGCAGTTTGGTTTAATTAGGATGATACCCAGCATGGAAACACGTACTGTATAGTTTGTTTTAACCACACTCAGTCAAACATTATGACCACACTGCAATAGCACTGACATCTCACTTACTGTACTCCCACGTGTATCCATCTGTACGGTACCATTGCAGAATACAAAGCACACATGCATGCACTTCCAAGCCCACCCACTTACACACACGCAGACAAAATGGTGCACCGATGCAGTAATATCTGTGTTTGGTAGTTGCACACACAACAGATATCAGTACGCTCGCAGAAACCGCATTGATTAGCTTCCCTGCGCGGGTTTGTTATGTGCAAGCTGCTGATTATATTTCAGCTGACGTCAATGAATTATTTAGCATCTTGGCTGAGGTGCGTGTTTGGAGGTCTTGGCTTCACTGGCTGCATGGATGTCTCCTGTGTGGATGCTCTTGCGTGGATGCACGGATGGGGTGTCCCAGGGGGTCCTGTTTGACTCATCATCGTAATGAACGATGAAATTATGAATCAGTCAAGACACTTTAGCAGATTTAATTGGGGAATCAGACTGGGGAAAAATTAGAAGTGAATGGTACTTGAAACTGCTTCGGAAGTTGGAACGATTACATTGTGTAACATTTTAAACCAACCTAGGCTGTCTAGCTTCCTAGATTTTTTCAGAACTCCAAAAATGTACCCATACATACAATTCACTGCTGTTTCAAGCTGAAGGGAAAGACAGTGGCAGTAAATCACCAACAACTTCCTTTTCACCTTTTTAAATTATTATTACAGGGGCAGATCATCAATTAATAAAGATTTATTTATGTGTGGCTCCTGGCACAATACTACTGTATGTTATGGCCTCAAAATGCTTTTATCATAGCACCTGATTTGTAAATTTATGTATTTTGACATTTTCATTACATAATCAGCTTCGTATGTATGGCTTTTCTGAATTAGTAAACTTGCTTGGTAGCTCACCTGGTATAACACTGCAGTCCCATGAAATATGATAAAACAGCTTAAGGACTTGTACAAGCAAGCTACAATGGCATGGTTGCTTCAGCAAATGAGATAAAAAAGCATTTTTTATCTCATTTTTGCTTTTGTTAACACTATCAAGAGTTTAGTATAGGTGGTATGTTATTAATCTTTTAGCGGCACTTAACAGACATTTCATTTCTGAACAGTCGCAAAACATACAACAACCAACTCAATAAAGCATGGTCAGATTCACGTTCATCTGTCCGTATAAAATTGAACATGCTTTTATCACCACAGGCATGTGTATTCCAATGGCGTTTTAGTGCCACGTTTAAAAAAAAAAAAAAATTCTAAGATTACGAGATTAAATTCTTAATATTTTGAGAATAAAGTAAAAATTACGAGAATAAAGTCGAAATATTTTGAGAATAATGTCAAAATTACAAGAATAAATTCTAAATATTTTGAGAATAAAGTCAAAATTACGAGAATTAATTTTGACTATTCTCAAAAAATTATGACTTTATTCTCGTAATTGACTTTTTTCTCAAAATATTTTGACTTTATTCTCGTAACTTCAATCTTGTAATCTTAGATTTTGTTTATTTTTTAGAGTGGCACTAAAACAGCGTGGTACAAATGAGCCTGGATTGTTTTAAATTTTTTTTTTTTTTTTTTTTTTAGATTGGCATGGTACCTAACTATTTGTGTGTTCTTTCCATTTTCATATATAGCCATATCTCATTTGGTAAGTAGCAAGATGATTTTACAGGACTTTTCAGGTGTTTGAAGAAAAAGTACTATAACCTTTGATGTTACAGTTATGTGAATGTTGATTTCCCTTTTGTATTTCAAACCTAATTCTACCAGACACTGACATTTCCGCCTTTACTCATTTTGTTTAAATATTTTAATTTTATTTAATTTTAAAATTAAGCAAAATAAAATTGTAATAAATATTTTACAATGTTGAATTATTTAAAAACATTACATTCATATCATCATACCAACCTAGTCTCAGTGGAAATACGTGCCTCTATGTACATTTTCAGCAAAACCGTAATTACATACCTATATTTATGAATCACTGTAGTTACCAGTTGAAATGAACACTAGAGGCAGTAAAACTCTTGACAACTTTTATTCCTTTTCACACAAAGTATAATTTACAGGTACAGAGTTGAAAAAACAAACAAACAGCTAAAACCAGCCTAAGCTGGTTGGCTGGTCTTAGCTGGTTTAAGCTGGAAGTACCTGATCAGCTAAGAAAGTGGCCAAAACCCCTCTAAAATCAGCCTGCTGACCAGCTAAGACCAAGCTGGATGACCATCTAAAACCAGCCAACCAGGGAAAGCAGGGAAAGCCTAATTTTCACACAATTACTTGCAGAATATTATGTTATGACTTCAAAACAATTTTAACATCCTACGCGATTTGAAAACATATACTTTTGAACGTTGTCGTTACATATACAGCTTCATACATGAGTTTTCTTTTTCAGTAGGTTTGTTCAGTAGCTTACATGATACGGCGTTGCATTTGAGTGATGAAGAGCTCTGCTACGAACCCTGTGAAACTATGGTTCGACAAAACAGCTCAAATCCACATAAAGAAGTTAAAATAGCATGACTGCAACAACAAATGTGTTTTTATATCACTTTTTTCATTTGTTAACACTATCGGGTAGGTTTAGGTTTGGGTTTGGTGTAGGGGATATTTTCAACATGATAGAGCATTAAACTTCAGCGACACTGCCCGGATATTTGAATTCTGAACAGCCGCAATACGTACCTCAAGCAGCATAATAAAAGCGCAGCAAAATGTGCCTGTACCAACGTAATAAAAACATGCCACGGTCACATATTGAATGTGTGTTTTACCGCCACTCTCTGGACATTTCACTTTGAAACTGCCGCGAAACAAGCAGTAATTACGGAGCTGCATAAATGTATATAGAGGCAAGTAATTTCATGAGCCTGGATTGCATCATACAGACCTCACAATCCATAATTTACCTTGTCATACACATTTCAACACTTGCCTAAATCATTTCACTGAAACCAGGAGGGTACCCCTCCACATGAAATATAATTTAAACCACTGGTTTCTGAAATGTCAGACTCTTTTAAAAGAAGCATTCTTTCATATGGGTTTTAAAACATACGTGATGATGAAATCAAATACTAAGGACATGAAATCAGTGTAAATATTATTATGATTTACTCTGTACAATCATTACTCAGTGTGTCATTTTTTGTTTGTTTGTTTGTTTTGTAGGCCCATGTCTTGTTCTAATGTTGTTATATAGTATTGTTTGTATCGCAATGTTGGATTTCTGTCATAAAAAAGCAGTCAAACACTGTGAACTGCTGCTTACTTGTATATACATGTCTTCATCCAGTTGAATGACAAAAAAAAATTCTTATCGTCAGCCCATTGGAAACTGACATACTAGGTCTGTTTAGATGAACTCTTTGAGATGAATTATACATTAAAAATCCACCAGTGTTCACTGCTATTGATAAAATCTAAAGCAGAAGGTTTTTCACCCTACAACTGAAGCTTGTGATAAGGGTCTATACTGTGTAAATCTGCAGCTTTCAGCAGAACTGTGCAGGTGCAGACTCTTATACGGTCTGTGTGTGGATTACGAAGAGCTAGGATATGATGGAGACGAGATAAAGGGACGATTCCAGAGGATGCAGCTCATGGAGGTGCAACTGGGAACGCCACACACAGCCAACAAACAATAGAGATATAATATGTTGTTATACTGTAGCTGTCTGTGATGGGAGAATTACTGCAGTGCTCATCAATTATAAACGGATGTTTTTATAAACCAGGCCAGATAAGAAATGGGCATGCTGAACATTAGACAGATCAGACACTAAAAGGTCAAACCTGCAATGAAATCTAAACCAGTAAACCAGTGCTCACAAAGTCACTTCAATTGTAACACGTTGTTCGTTGAGCGCTGTGCAAACCACGCTTTGTACGTCAAAGGTGCTGCTGATAAACAAACAAATAACTCACGGGCGGAACACGACAATCCCTGTTTGCAGATTTATTCTAACGTTGCGTGATCCTACAGCTAGGATGTATTGTCTCAGCGTCTGACACTGACAGCATTGCATTTTCTTCCACAGTTTGACGTTTGAGGTAATTTCACAATTTCCGCCGCTCGGCTCGTCTGCAGACGGCGGCCTGTGGAGCGCTCAGCCTGTCACTGATTGCCTCTCCTCATGATTAATGACCCTAATTGAGATTCATTTCTTATCAATTAGAGTGTGGCATTTACTGCTGGACAAGTCCCCCTCCCGCATTTATTTGTGTCTTGACTCAAAGCAAGGTCTTTTTACTTGTAGAAACTGAGTCTATTGTTGGTGACACCCTTGCCCACGTGTAAGCAGAAAGGTTAGGCCTGATGACTTTTTCATGAGACAAAGTGGTAAGCACAGAGATAAAGAGAAAAGAATGGGTTAGGGTGGGCATACAGAGCGAGGGGAAGATAGAGACAGGGAAGTGAGAGGGAATATAATTGGAAAAGAGAAGAAGAGAAGATTTATAAAAGAGAAGGAGGTTAAGGGTGACTTTAGTGTCTTTGAAAACGTACCCAACTGTCTTATTGTCAACTGCTAATGTCCTCCTGGGAAGTACGTATTTACGAGCTGGGAAGTCATAATTATGATATCAGATGCGTTCAAATCACTTTGGTTGGAGAAAGATATACCTGTTATACAAAAAATTCAGGAGGATTTTTTACTCTATTTCTACAAAATGATGAATAAAAATGCTCATCAGGATTGTTTTTGCTTTAATTTTTAATCACTTAATGAAGGTGCTGTAGGCGTTATATATATATATATATATATATGAACATGCAGCATTAACACTTTACAAAGAATAATAATCACGTACTGTACTAATACCTAAATTAAATATTACTTTAATATGAACTAATGGTGAGTTAAAGCATATACTAGTGGTCACACTTTATTTTAAGGTCCAATTCACACCATTAACAAACAATTAATTATGGCTTTTGCATCAATAAACTCCTAAGTTGCTGCTTATTAATAGTTAGTAAGCTAGTTGTTTAGTTTAAGTATTGGGTAGGATTAGGGATGTAGAATATGGTCATGCAGAATATGTGCTTTGTAAGTACTAATAAACAGCCAGTATGTTAATAATAGGTATGCTAATAATCAACTAGTTAATAGTGAGAATTGGTCCCTATAATAAAGTGTTACCACATGAGTTATATGAATTCATGTGTGAATAATGTTTGTTAGTGAATATAATTAACACCTGGGGTAAGTTTTCACACATGAATGAATTCATGTGTTTAATGTTATAAATAATGTTCAGTTTCTTGCACGGAATGATTGTTTCACTTCATAAGACATCTTTATATTGTCAGGAGCCATGGGTATTAATTTTGTCTTGCTTGTATATGCTTTTTTGACTCTCAAGTGCCGGTAGCTGCTGACTTGCATTTTATGAATCACCAAGAACCACGTTTTCAGCTAAAAATCTTCTTTGCTGTTTTACACCTACAACTTGGATGGTCTGAGGGTGAGTAAATTAACAGCAGATTTTCACTCTTGGGTGAAATATTTAACATTATATCAGTTAATGAAATTAATAAAATAAGAAAAAATGAATGAAATAAAATTAAATAAAAAATCTCTTTTTCCACTGGAAATTTAAGTTGATCCGAAAAAACAAAAAACTAAACAAAAACAACAACAACTGTAAAACCTAAAATGTTGCTACCTTTATTATTATTATTATTAGTGGTGCTTGCCAAAGGCAAAGCATCACTATTATTATCTCACATACTTATTATTATTCTTATTAGTGGGTGCTTGCA
>JAFVLL020017642.1:0-31911 GCA_021397915.2 Tor tambroides | reverse complement strand
TATATATATATATATATATATATATATATATATTCCATTTATGTATGAGGGCTCTCAATGTAATATCTGGAGAACATAAAAAAAGTAAAAAAATAAATTTAAAATTAAAATAAAAAGTATGTTGTTAAAAAATACCCAAATATTTTAGAGTGCATTACAGATCAAGATTTTGTTATTACTGGCTCTATTTGGGACATTAACTCAAACTCTAAGACTATGAGTATGTCTTTCCCTAAAATGCCCTCTCTCTCTCAGAAAGAGGAAGCAAAGTAGCTTGTTATGTAAAGAGTGTCTTCTGGACGTTACTCATTCCAGAGCATTTCACTAAAGGTTGAGAGAGGAAGGGAGGTAAAATAAAAGGAGAGAGGTCAGTGTGAAATCTAATTAAGAGCTTAGCTCCCCCTTTCTCTCTTCCTGATACTCTAAAACTATTTATTTATCAAACTCCAGGGCTGTAATCCCATCCCATCGCTCTGATCTGCTTATGGAGGTGGAGAAATTCCTGCAGATTTCGTCTTTGTTTCCCGTAGCTGAGCTGACTAATCCCGTTCCTCTGCTCATCTCCTTTGAGTGGTGACCTTTGAACTTGAGTGTGATGAGAGTGCCGCTAGTAGCTCAGCTGGTGTGTGTGTGTGTGTGTGTGTGTGTGTGTGTCTCTCTACATGTCAGGAGTTGGGGGTATTCATGACCTTTAACTGACTTATTAACACTTAACCAAGATGATTCAAATAATATGACTTTATTTCTAACTGCAGACAGGGGAAAACTCTGCAGGGCACACAATGACTGCTGAGAGCAGACAGTCAACCTCTGCACTTTTTTTTGCATGTTTCAGACACTGATTATGGGGAAAACTGTGTAAAACATAATTAAATATGGTAAAATGTGTCAACACTCATGTTCTAATGTAAACTACATAACTTTTTTTTTTACTCCAAAAGTCTGTGGTCAGTAAGCTTTCTTTTCTTCCCTTAGTAAGGACTCATTAAGACATTTATAACATCACAAAAGATTTGTTTAAAATAAATGCTGTTCTTTTTAACTTTATATTTATCACGAAATCCTGACAAAACTCATAGTTTCTACAAAAAAATATTAAGCAACACAAGTGATTTCAACACTGATGATGATGATAATAATAATAATAATAATAACAACTGCAGCTTTGGCAAGCACAAGAGGAAATAAAACGTTACTGACCACAAACTTTGAAAGGTAATGTATGGGTAAAATAATAATTACAACTCTGAAATATGCATATAGTTTTTTTTTTTTTTTCTAAGGTGTTGAAAGGGCCATAACAGAACATAAGGGAAAAGAACCACATTCATTTGCTATATAAAAACCTTATTAAAATTTGGTTTAAAAAGTTATACAATTATAATTTTATATAAATAAATTGTTATATATAAGGTATACAGTAAATCAAACATTTTCTTTAGTTAACATTCATTCATTGATTCATTCAATAAAATAAAATAAAATAAAATAAAATAAAATAAAATAAAATGGCAAAGGGCAGGTTGCTGTGTAGAATGTGTTTTAAAGGTCCCATATTGTACTCCTTTCTGGAGTTTTATTTTAGGTTTTGATGTCCTTAAGAATATATATTCGCGGTGGACTTACTGTTTTGAAACTTATATGGTAGTTACATAGCCCCTATATCTCTGTTATCACGAAAAAAGCCAGGAAATTTCAGTTTTGACAATATGGGACCTTTAAATAAGGTCCGGCATATATCTAGCCTTTTGCTTTCTCCATCTCTTCCTTTTCAGTCTCTTCAGTCTTGACAGCTCGAACCCCTGAGCTGTTTCGATGTCTTGTGACATAGACACAAGTAAAGGCACCAGTCCCACGACAGCCCATCTCTTACCTTGATACTGAGCACTGAAGCCTTTCAGTTTGTGGTTTCCATCGGATGTGAAGTGGAGTCTCAGCCAGTTCTTGCTGCTGATGATGGGTGATGGCAGGTTTGGACCAGTAAACCTGTAATATTGAAGAGAAGACAGGATTTATGAAGTGTAGTTCACTTTCTTCTCTCTTTCTCTGTGGAACACTAAAGCAAAGCATGCAACTGCAAAGAAACAAGGCTTTCAAGCTTCAACAAAGCACCATAAAAGTGGTCCATGTGACTCATGCTCTATATTCCAAGAAATCTGAAACCATTCGATAACTTAGTGTGATAAACAGACCAAATTGTAGGTCCTTTATTAAAGCTTGAAAGCTTTAGGCTCCATTCATTGTAACTGCATCTAATGACCATCAGTCCTCAGAACTTCTCCTGTTGTGCTTTTTACAGAAGAAGTCATTAGGGATTAAAACAACAAAATGCTGATAGAATTTCATTTTAGAGTAACATATTGTTTTAACCTAGTGAGCATATTTCACAACCACATGGAGTCAAACAATTTAAAACTGCAGAAGTAAACCAACAACACATCAACAAAACAAACACTGACAGACATAAAATGCACCAGTTTCAAAGTAATTAGCGTGTGTAATTATCCACATGTGAAAAAGATCCACACAAACAAATTGATATTTGTATATATACATACATTTCTCCCCTCTGTATGATTTGCTCAATAACAACCCACCTGCCCTAAGCTTAGATGCACCAAAGCTCAGGTCTTGGGATTGTCAGAATTAGTGTTAATTACTCAGATAAGACAGGCACAGTAGGACAGCTTCTTTATTGTAGTAAGCGTTAATCACATAAGCTGAGAAGAAAACAGAAAGTTGCGCGACAAAGAAACGTAAGCTCATTCTTGCAGTATTTACAAAATGTCAGATTTGGCTCAACAAGCTCTACAAGCACAAAGACAGACACACCTGAAGAGTGAGGGAGAGAGAAAGAAACAGATGTATGGAAAAGTATGAATAGTTTACGAGAGCTTAGTCTACATTTGCTATTTATTGCACATCTGATGCAATGAAGTATTTTTTTAACTTCTCCAGCTCAAAGCAACCAAGCCCACCAGCGCTGAGGGAAGGGGATAAAAATGTATCTGAGTCACTAGCACTATAACTCTTTTTGCAAACGAAATCATTAACATCTAAAAGACTGCATGCAATATGTGTCTGCTGCTTATGTTGTAAAGGCTCAGTCACTTATTTTTTGGAGGAGTCTCTGACCAGTGATTTTTTAATGTATTTTACTTGCACAAAAATTATTTTACAACACAAAACAGCTTGTGTGATACAAACCACCAATTTGTAGGGTTGGGTATCGTTTGGGTTCTTTTCGATACCGGTGCCAAATCGATACTTTTAAAACGGTGCCGGTGCCTAAACGGTGCCTGAACCGATACTTGTTTTATATATATATATATATATATATATATACACATACATACACATACATACATACATACATACTGTATATGGAACTCATGAAGCTCCAGGAAATCCCCAATATGGACAAAGGCATTGCTATTGCTGTAACTGAGTAAACAGAAGATATAAACGTTTTGAATGATAAAACAAATACATTAAACACTCAAAACTGGCAATATATAGTTTGTCTGTGTTATTCAAGCCATCTCTGGTATTTTCATAAAGTATATTTATAATTAATTGCTAATCAATGCATTAGTAGCCTATGGAACATATTTTCTGCCTCATTCTGTGACAAGAAGCTACATCAGATCACAAAAGGAAGCATTTAATGGTGTTGTGGACTAAAAAGGTTATAATCTTCTCTTTTCTTGGACAACATGTTTAAAAACGTGAATATAAGAGAATTTTAGCTTTAGGCATTTTAATTAAAGCTAGGGCTGGGCGGAGTTTGTACGATATATATCCATATATTCTTTATAAGCGATAGGGTATGAAGCAATACCGTTAATACTGATATACAGTATTGATACGAGCACATCTGATAAAATATCTAGGGAGGACACAGACTGAACTGCTGCAGAGAAAGTGCATAACACAATTTGTTCTAAACATGTGACAAGCTTTATATGAAGGGCTTTTAAAAAAAACTCGTAAGATATAGTAGCCTATAGTTTATAGTTTCAGTTTAAAGCGGTTAATACTCCCTCAGAACGCTTTCTGACAGAAAGGCTGCGTGTACACAGCCCCAGCAGAATGCTTTTTCGCTGTTTAATGTGTTTGCTGTTTTCCATAATGCCTAACCCATTTCACAGGTATATTCTCCATCTGTAAATGTTAAGCCATGGAAATATTTCCATTTGCTGTCTCAGAAGTGCGTGAGCTTTTGCTTGCGATTCTCATAGCTTCACAGACTTCATTTAAAGACGCCACCTTTATGCATATAAACAGAGCGGAGCGCAATGAAGGAGCATTAAACTCTGACTAAAATACCATTTGCTGAAATATTTGTAGCTGGACAATAAATGTGACATATGTAGAATTTCAAACCTACAAGTGTATTTGTATGATAGCACTAACTGTAAAGTGTAATGGGGTAATCAAAATAGCCTTTTTACTCAATTAGTCTGTGCTTTATTATTTTCATTTTTAGTTTAGTAAATTTAACTTCTGCTTTAAAAGCATTATTTTTGTTTTTAGATTGCAATGTTACAATGTTAGAATGTAATGTGATTTTAACCCTTTTTGCGGCTACCTGCTGCCGTCAGAGCAATTTCTGCATTCACGCGCTCCTCCGATGCTCTCATTTCCCGAGTTGTGCTTTTAAGTGGGAATGTGAAAACAGCACACTCGCATTACTACAAAGATTTGTTGGACTTGTATTATTAGAGCTTTTCGACTTGAGTTCACCTGCATTGGGAAATTATTTTTCACGTGCGGTGCCGGTGATGATGCTTCTTACGTTCGTTTCGGAAAATCAAAGGACAAATATTTTAATCGATCGCTCAGGCATGGCACCGAAATGAGGCACCGAAATCTGCGTTCTGATGTAACATACCGGTTACATAGGTACCGGTGCCATATTGGTACCGGGTTTCGGTACCCAACCCTACCAATTTGATGGATAAAATGAACTAGTATTATGTGGCAAGGGAAATAAGACCCAAAGAGGACCATGCAGACCCTGATTAGATGAAAACCAATGAATTTTCATTGAATTACCTACATAATCTAGTGTAAATCATAGAAACATATGCTAGAAAAGTCACTGTTGCTACCTGATCTCATGACGAAAACGTACCTAAAAACGTCACAAAATACGTACCAATAAGTACATATCACTGCGGTTTCCAACAGAAATGAACACTAGAGGCAGTAAAACACTTGTAATCATTTGCGTACACAGTTATGATTACAGCTCCATATGTTTCGCTTTCCAGACATAACAATCTTGCTTGGTAGCTAAGCCGGCACGGAATTGGACTTAGGATGTGGAATCCTTGGGTACGAATCCCGTCAAAAACATGACTCACGATGAAAGAGCTGAAAGATGAGAGATCGAAAAACAAGCTAAAACAGCATGCCTGCGATTGTGTTTTTACGTCACATCCGCTTTTGTTCATACTATCGGGTAGGTTTAGGTGTAGTGCAGATGGTACGTTATTTTAAAACGTCACAGAGCATTACAGTTATAGCGCCACTCAACGGACATTTCAAGTCAGAACAACGTCACATAAAATGTAACATGTAGGTTCATCTGTTCCGGTGAAAAAAAAAAAAAGAACACTCTTTTAGTGCAACCCAGTGGACATTTCACATTGAAT
This sequence comes from Tor tambroides, assembly GCA_021397915.2. Classification (NCBI taxonomy): domain Eukaryota; kingdom Metazoa; phylum Chordata; class Actinopteri; order Cypriniformes; family Cyprinidae; genus Tor; species Tor tambroides. Next base: position 26,251 of record JAFVLL020017642.1, on the reverse strand, counting down.
GTATCACGAAACATACATGGCGGTACGTATTTCACGAAAAAAAGTTGTCATGAGATCAGGTTGCATTTTGACAATTACATATGCAGCACATTACAGTCACTCATCACTTCATGTTCATGACCAGCACCTGAAGCTAAATATGATTGCCAACCTAAACCTATTTCAGTGCTAAATGTTCTTAGCCCTTGTCTATTTGATTTTAGTTCATGTCTATTAGTTTTAAAGACATCTACAGGTGCAACTCAATAAATTAGAATGTCATGGAAAAGTTCATTTATTTCAGTAATTCAACTCAAATTGTGAAACTCGTGTATTAAATAAATTCAGTGCACACAGACTGAAGTAGTTTAAGTCTTTGGTTCTTTTAATTGTGATGATTTAGGCTCACATTTAACAAAAACTCGCCAATTCACTATCTCAACAAATTAGAATATGGTGACATGCCAATCAGCTAATCAACTCAAAACACCTGCAAAGGTTTCCTGAGCCTTCAAAATGGTCTTTCAGTTTGGTTCACTAGGCTACACAATCATGGGGAAGACTGCTGATCTGACAGTTGTCCAGAAGACAATCATTGACACCCTTCACAAGGAGGGTAAGCCACAAACATTCATTGCCAAAGAAGCTGGGTGTTCACAAAAATGTTGTATCAATCCATGTTAACAGAAAGTTGAGTGGATGGAAAAAGTGTGGAAGAAAAAGATGCACAACCAACCGAGAGAACCGCAGCCTTATGAGGATAGTCAAGCAAAATTGATTCAAGAATTTGGGTGAACTTCACAAAGAATGGACTGAGGCTTCACAAGGAATGGACTGAGGCATCAAGAGCCAGCACACACAGACCTGTCAAGGAATTTGGCTACAGTTGTCATATTCCTCTTGTTAAGCCTCCTGAACCACAGACAACCACAGAAAACAGTCAGAGGCATCTTACCTGGGCTAAGGAGAAGAAGAACTGGACTGCTGCCCAGTGGTCCAAAGTAATCTTTTCAGATTAAAGCAAGTTTTGTATTTCATTTGGAAACCAAGGTCCAGAGTCTGGAGGAAGGGTGGAGAAGCTCATAGCCCAAGTTGCATGAAGTCCAGTGTTAAGTTTCCACAGTCGTGATGATTTGGGGTGCAATGTAATCTGGTTTTTTGAAAACCAATGTCACTGCACCTGTTTACCAAGACATTTTAGAGCACTTCATGCTTCCTTCTGCTGACCGGCTAAAGATGCTGATTTCATTTTCCAGCAGGACACTGCCAAAAGCACCAAAAGTTGGTAAAATGATGGTGTTGGTGTGCTTGACTGGCCAGCAAACTCACCAGACCTGAACCCCAAAGAGAATCTATGGGGTATTGTCAAGAGGAAAATGAGAAACAAGAGACCAAAAAATGCAGATGTGCTGAAGGCCGTTATCAAAGCAACCTGGGCTTCCATACCACCTTAGCAGTGCCACAAACTGATCATGCCGAATTGAGGCAGTAATTAAAGCAAAAGGAGCCCCTACTAAGTATTGAGTACATATACAGTAAATGAACATACTTTCCAGAAGGCCAACAATTCACTAAAAATGTTTTTTTTTTATTGGTCTTATGAAGTATTCTAATTTGTGAATTGGTGGGTTTTTGTTAAATGTGAGCCTAAATCATCACAATTAAAAGAACCAAAGACTTAAACTACTTCAGTCTGTGTGCACTGAATTTATTTAATACACGAGTTTCACAATTTGAGTTGAATTACTGAAATAAATTAACTTTTCCACGACATTCTAATTTATTGAGATGCACCTGTATATGCTGTGTCTATTCCTAAACAATGACAAAAATCACTTTTCAGATATAGCATCTTGTCTATCACTACCTGTAACCAAATTAGCAATTTTCAAATCATTAAGAAAAAAAGAAAAAAAAAAGTTTCTGTATGTTGATCATTGTTTGTAGATGTAAAAAAAATGTCTAAATTAAATCTGTTCATCCTATGAAGCAATCATATATCTCTTCGCAAAACTTGAATTAAAGGGTTTGATTCATATGGATTGGTTTTACAATGTCTTCATGAGCTTTTTGGATCTTCAAAGTTTTAGTTACCTGGATTTTCAATGGAGGGACAAAAACATTGTTTCATTAAAAATATCTTAATTAGTGTTGCAAAGATTGAACAAAGTATTATGGGTTTGGAGCGAGATATAGGTGAGTAAACAATGACAGAATTTTGAGGAACTCAGTGTCTGGTATTACTCTATGGTCAAAAACAAACAAACAAAAAAACTGTATGCTGCAATTTTGAGGTTGCAACTTTGCAGTGTCTACATGCCCATTACTGACTGATTCACATTTTATAATTCCAGTAACTCCACACACATCCCCAAGACACTCCATAAACTACTTTATTTACCCTATAATAGCAAATAGGCTGTAAGCTGAAAAAGCTTTTTCATTACAGATGAGCCAAATTGATCCACATTGTGTTTTAGATGGCAACCAAGAGAACTGGCGCAGAGCAAAACGATTTCTTTTCAAGCACATCTCACAAGAGAATGTCATCCTTCTGACAGCCCAAGTATGTGCTTTGCCTGTTTTTCATTTTCCTGCACAACAATGACAGTGGTCAAGGAAATACAGTGAGTCTAATCGAAGTGAATAAGTTCTCTCACAGTGTTGTAGAGAAAGTATATTCCCTCGAATGTCAGGCGTGTGGACCTGTTGTAGTGTCGATGCTTGAAGCCCAAGGGTGTAATCATGGAGAATGAAGTGTACCACAGCGCTACTGATGCACTGGTGCCTGTCATAATGCTTTGATGCTAAAGCAGCAGGGAATCACATAGTCCTATTTTAACACACATTAGCGCAGTTGGGGATCATTAACTGAAACAGGCCCAGTGCTCTCAGGGGACGCAGGAACAAGACTGACAGAACATCTCCGTCAGGCATCTAGGGGTTTGGCCAACTTGTTCTCCTAGGACCGTTCAGCTCCACTGTGCTGAAACTTCAAACAGAAGGACATGGTATCATTACTTTGATTGGTGGATTTACAGCTATGGTCATCTACTTGACATGAACCTCCAGCCTGAATACACAAACACTTTCTCATCTAAGTAAGCAAATAAACCATTCACTACAACTACTGTTTGTTTACATAAGATATTGTTATTTAGCTATGATCCTTAAAGATAGGGCTAGATAGGGCTTTTTTAAATTGAGGGACACACCTCAAAATATTGAGGGAATACCAACTCACTGTGGTTTCTTGGATTTTGGCAATTGTGCATCCAAAATGTTTACTAGTAGTGTAAGTATGAAAGAAGCCTATCAAGTAATGAAATCACATTTTTGAGAAATATAGACGAATATACTAAAATAAAAAATAAACTAAAATAAACAGATAAACAAATACATTTTTTCCAGCATTACTTATTTTTATCTACAAATAATGAATGAATGAACGAACGAATATCTGGTTTTAAGACCCTTTTATAAATTGTCTCTTGTATAGAATTGTTGCCACGGTGCACACAGCAGGGAGAACACAGGAACACGCAAACGAGGATTAAACTCAAATAATAGTCTTTAATGACGACATCAGGGCAAGACAAGGCAGGACAAGGCAAGGCAGACACACAGGAACACCGGGGAGTAACGAGTAGACCAGACAACACGAAACTGAACGGGCAGGAACTAAAGTACACAGGTTAATCAGACGAACACAGCTGGACAGACTTAACTAATAATCACATGAAACAAGGACAGGAAACAAACCAAATAAGGAAACAAGAGGCGGGAACACAAGACACACACGACAGAGGACTGACAATTGTCTCTTTTCAACACAAAACATGAAACTGGCATAGCAAATTTAGTGAATTTTAAGTCATTTTATGGTTTGTCAAGTTATTATTTTTTATAATATTATTTTTAGAAGTTATGAAAAACAATGGTTAAACTTCCACAGCAATTAAATATGGGTCAGTTTAGACCCCATTTAAAGTCTAGAGAAAAAAATATCTATCTACTACTATTACTAATATTAATATGGACACCATATATCCAAACCACAGCGTATGCTGGTGACCATGGTGTAGCCCAATCCCTGACTAAACTTTGTGTCCCTAAAACAGTTCACGGTTAAACTGTGACACCCCATGTAATGCTAAAACCATCTTCACAATAACTGATGGGCATGAAGATGGTGAGAACAAGATTAATGCCTTCCATAGAATCAATCACCCACAGGTCCGCCTTTACTGAAATTAGTTTTCATCCTCTCAAGCACATTATTTATTTATTTATTACTATACCCCCCCCCCCCATTCTCTAGCCCCTTTTTCCTTGGAGGCCTGCCGGAATAATGGAAGTGGCGTTGAGTTCTGACTACTTGTCACATGACATTAGAGTTGATTTACGATGGCAACCACTGGACAGATTAAGTGAGGCTCGGTGCAGATTGCATCTTTTATTGCGCTATTGCCGGCTTTTGTTCCGATATAGAGATCCCGCAGTGGAACAGGTGGATATACATGGGTCACACTGATCTTCTGTTTTCACACATCAGGATGAATTCACATCTCTCTATTATTCATCTAGAATTCATTACTTTTCTCATTCACCCTATTCACTTTCTGACAGCAAGATCTCAAGATGTTTTCCACAATAAAAACAGTTGTGTTGTTTGAGCAGTCGCTTTCACTGTATAGAACTATGATTTATAAGAGAGCTGCAGAAGCTTTGTTCAAATATGAATACAATCTTCATAATCATCTTTTAAAATGAGTGTCAACTGATCCTTAGCCAAGGGTTTTCTCTACCACATGAAAAAGATCTTTTTCATAATTACATCCAATTAAACCAAAGCTCAGGAAAACATGTCAAAATGTTTAAATGGCTAAAACAAACACAATTCTCAAAAAGTGAAGCCCTGTTGCAGACATCAAGAAAAATAATTGCAAGTATGCTGTAAAAAGACAATTGTTGTTATGAAATATTGTAGAAATGTCACACAAGTATTGCCAAGTATTGAGGTACAAAAACGTGACAATCAGCTAACTGATCCTTGTAAGTAAATAAACTCATCTTGACACTGCAAAACAATGAAACTGTACAATAATGTAATAAATGCAACTTACATGTATATATATATATATATATATACATACACACACACATATACATATACATATATATATATATTTTTAGTTCAGGACCATTCAAACTCAAAAAATGCATTCATCTAATGAACCTACTATGTTTCTTGACTTAAAGTATAAGTGTATTGTTCTTAAAAAGCTGCATTGAGATGCATTACTTTTGCACCTGAAAGCTGTATGTGTGTAGATAGACAGATAAACAACCATTTTACAACTGAATAAAAAATAAAAAAGTCACTTTTTCAGCTTTATGTGATCTAGGATTCATTTTAACATTACAATAGTATGTAAAATTGTGGCTATAACATACGGCACATATAAAAATCTTTCCCATTCATCAAATGACCTTTTCACTGTCAGAAGACCACTTAAAATAACATGTAAGCATCTCCATCAATAAATCATTAAAGTTTCTGATTGACAGTAGATATTTCTTGAAAATGACACACATGATGACCTTTATCCCATTCCCATTCGAATTCACACAGATTTAATGATCTCACAGGTGCCTCATTGGAGCTGAAAAACCTGGAAATCCCCCAGATCAATATGATGGATGGACTACAGTCACCAGACAGGAAATACTACAGCGGTAACTTGAAAGTGCGCTCATGGACATGAGTTTAAAGCCAGACCTGTACAATGAGATTAGAGTTTACCAGACAGACTTAATGTTCATAAGTGAAGCTACATACACAAAACATGGGTACATAAGTAGTAATGAAGATAGTGCGAGTCAAGCACATAAAATACACTTCCCCATTGTTTCCCCACACCCATGATCTTTTTAAAGAATCACTCTCATGTCCATCCCACAATGCAGCAATTGAGATGTCCATTTGAGTTAAAAAGCAATTCAGGCTCAAGTCACCCCCATTAACGTATAGTGATTATCCCAGGAAATGGATCAGGATCGTGTAAGTAAGAGAATGGATGGTGGTATCGAAAATGTCATTACAGATTACAGCACTCATAAATATGCTGTTAGGGCAAGCTGAAAAGAGCCTGACGACCCTGGCGTCACCCCGTCTCACTCTTTTATTTCCTTTCTTTTTAAGAGAAACAATTTGCACCTGGCAAAGAGGTCTGAAAGTCAAACATGGATTGATGGAGTATCACTTAAGAGTATCACTGCAAGTTCAATAGCCCCCTTTCACCCTCGTTCTTAGTATTAGATTTTGCCCAGACATGCCTCAAGAGTGCAGCTTTAAATGAGTTCTTGATCCCCATCCAATGAACTTCCTAGATTGATCGAAAATTTCTATAGCATCGGAGCAGGGAAGTCAAGGGCATGGGACTCTCACAGCCATAGAGTCGGCACTCGGTTTATCACTATCCAAATAAATATCACCACAAAGGTTAATCGGCCCAAGTCTCGATACAATTACATGGTAAAAAAAAAAAAAAAAAAAAAAAAAAATTAAGGTTGTCTGGCTAAACTTGGAACTTTGGGGAAAAAGCCAAACCTTAAAAAAAAAAAAAAAAAAAAAAAAAGAGATTTTGACGAGCCAAATGGCCTAACAACACCGATTCTGTTCTCGCTGGTCAAACAGAGGGGTTGAAAATGAGGTGAGACGTGATTAAGTTCTTTTATGTTCGATCCCTCTGCTCGCCGTTCGTGTTTGATTGCAGACTGCAGTGGTAGAGGTTGATTTTGGGATCTGTGGCACTGCACAGTGCCTGTCTCACACACAGTGGCGGCTTAATTGCAGATACTTAAGCAGATCAATCTCTCTGCTGCTTTATATTCTGCTCAGGCCCGGTGGCTGAGCATGGGTCAGGGTGACTTTAAAGCTCCAAAGTTCCAGTATTTTAATGACTGTGAATCATAAGAGAGCAAGAGAGAGAGAGGTGGGTGTGGAAAGAGTGTGTTCTCGCACTGAAGTGACAAAACAAATCAGACTCCCAACCACTGAGTCCAGAGCTGGGAATTAGGGCTCGGTAAAGAGGAGAACGCGGCATGGGCAAAAGCTCTGACCTTCATGTGGTTTAATCCTGCCGGCTGTGGACTGCTATTAGATTCAGTTAGAGTCTCCAATGTCTCTCCTATTGAGTTTACCAATCACCAATCACATTTATGGCCCTTAAGGAATGATTAAAGGTCAAAAGAAAGGCGGGTGGAAATGAAAGCTGAAGAAAAAAAAAAAAGTATTTTTTTTTAATTCTCTCTCAGGGTTTTCGATATGGGCCAATTTCTACCTTAATCGGGCCAAAAAAACAAACAAACAAACAAACAAACAAAAAAAAATCGCCCACAGAAATACGAAGATGACATCAAAAGCAACCAAACACATTTAAAGAGATAGTTCACCCAAAAATGAAAATTCTGTCAATAATTACTCATCCTCATGTCGTTCCAAACCCGTAAGACCTTCATTCATCTTCAGAACACAAATTAAGATATTTTTGATGACATCCGAGAGCTTTCTGACCCTGCATAGACAGCAATGCAACTGACATGTTCAAGGCCCAGAAAGGTAGTACAGACATTGTTAAAATAGTCCATGTGTCATCAGTGGTTCAACCGTAATGTTATAAAGCTACAAGAATACTTGTTTATACACAGAAGAGAAGAAATTGTTGAATAAAGTCATTATTTTAGTTGTTTTTGCGCACAAAAAAAGTATCCTTGAGGTTGAACCACTGGACTATTTTAACAATGTCCTTACTACCTTTCTGGGCCTTGAACATGTCAGTCGCACTGATATCAATGCAAGGTCAGAAAGCTCTCGGATTTCATCAGAAATATCTTAATTTGTGTTCCGAAGATGAATGAAGGTCTTACGGGTTTGGAACGACATGAAAGTGAGTAATTAATGATAGAATTTTCATTTTTGGGTGAACTATCCCTTTAATTATGCACTAACACACTATTTAGGGCCAGGTTTATTTCCTTATTTAGATACTGTCACAGCAGTGTCAGTCTGCACATACACACACACACACACACAAAAAGAATGAATCCTTAAAATAAATTATTATTATCATTATTAAATAACCAGAGCAGACCAAAATGTTCTTACCAGTTTTGCACACAAATTGCATTAGAGACTGGGCGGTTTGTGTGTGCTATCTTCTCAAGCTTGTCATACCACCTGCATCCTTTCACATTCACAATTCCTCTTTATTTCCCACTACCTATGGAGGACCAAACCTGCATAAATTAAATATGAATAAATGAATAAATGAATGAATGAATAAATAAATATATTAATGAATAAATAGATAAATAGATAAATAAATGTGATAATAGGAAAATAAATAAATGAATAAACGACTTGATAAAATAAATATGATTCATTTTTAATAAAATTATTATTTTTTTATTTTCCCCCTTAATTTATTATTTTCTGCTTTTATACATTTATACATTTTTAAACATTTTTTTTAACTTTTATTTTTTCACTAATTCTTTTTTAATGTATTTTTATATTATTTATACATTTATTTTTAAATTTATTTATATATTTATGTATTCTTTTTTTTAGAATGATTTATTCCCATGTATTTATTTTTAAATTTATTTATTTTATTTATTCATTTATTTTACTTTCTGTGTAACATGAAATGAGGAAGGTGGTCCTTGTGTAGCTTCAGTGCATCATTGGTTGAGAGCTCACGCGTCGAATCGTCAGGCCAACTAAGCGATAGGAATGAGCGTTTTCCAAAAATGGCGGCAAGTAGTAATTCGTTGTCCACTTTGCTACGGGATGTGGCAGATCAACCGGAGAGTTGTAAGTTATTTTCACCTAAAGTTATTCGCATTAATGAGAAATATTCAAATATTTTTCAGAAATAAAAACAGGAAGCTGAAGCTATATGTGATCTCCACAGCATATTCGTCATCGAGTCTGGAACCGTGCGACGTCAGACCCTAGGGTGATGACACCCAGAGTCAGACACCCAGTGGATGGTTGGTTTCTAGTCTAATAACTATTCTGTAATCACGGGAAAAAGTTTGCCCAAAATCAGGCAAGTCTGATGTTTCATTACAAAATAAAGCCTCAAAAATCATATAAAGGAGTGTGAACTGTATATGCGCGCACAACAAAACAGCGGCGGCCTAGATTGACCATGCATTTCGGAGAGGGCGGCTGGCTTGACCGTGTTAATTTCTGATGAGAAACGCGACCCTGGATTGTTCAATTTTCATAAGAAGCCATTGAGTGGTTAAAACACAACCATTTCAGTTATTTACAGTCAAAACTTTTTGCATTGATTACCAGAATAGTTATTAGACAGAAACCAACATCCACTGGAGTGTCTGACTCTGGGTGTCACCCTAGGGTCTGGCGTCAGCAGTTCCAGACTCGATGACGCGTGCTGTGGGAGATCACATAAGTAGCTTCAGCTTCACTGTTTTTATTTCTGGAAAATATTTTAAATATTTCTCATTAGTGCGATAACTTTAGGTAGATAACCCAACTCTCCCGCTGATCTGCCACATCCCGTAGCAAGTGGACAACGAATTACTTGCTGCCATTTTCTTTAGCAGCTCATCTCGCTGGCTGGCCGATTGGCGGCGTGAAAACTCAGCCAATGATGCACTGAAACACAAGAGACCACCTCTCATTTCCATGTTTTACACAAGAAAAGTATAAATAAATGAATAAATAAATAAATAAATCTAAAAATAAAATGCATGTGAAATAAATCATTCTAAAAGAATACATAAATATATAAATAAATTTAAAAATAAATGTATAAATAATAAAAATACATTTAAAAAAAAGATTAGTGAAAAAATAAAAAAGTTAAAAAAAATGTTTAAATATAAATATATAAGCAGAAAATAATAAATTAAGGGGGAAAAAAAATAAAATAATTTTATTAAAATTGAATCATTCATTTATTTATTTTCCTATTATCACATTTATTTATCTATTTATCTATTTATTCATTAATATATTTATTTATTCATTCATTCATTTATTCATATTTAATTTATGCAGGTTTGGTCCTCCATACCACTACTCTCATCTCTCTCCATTGTCATGCCATATAAAGGCATAAAAAGAACATGAATAAAAATTAAATAAATAAATAATAAAAGCTCCAGGGCAAAGCAAAAACAAATGATGTAAGATGTTGTGTACTGTATGCACATAGTTGTGCAAACACTGTCATGGTAACATACATTTAAATGAAGCATAAATAAAAGAGAAACATATAGCACATGTGGTTGAAAAGATGGCCAGGTCTCCAAAGCAGCAGGGGGAGGAGTCTGAGAGAGTTTGGAGAGGAACTGATTTCCATTGCGCCGTCATCCATTATTCATGAGATGCCCTTTGGCTCCACGGCACAGTCTTGTTAAGTCTTGAGGAGGCTTTTCTTTCTTTTTTTTCACCACCTCACTTTCTTTCTTTTTACAGAAAATACAATATAGACCCTGATTGAAAGAAATTGCCCTATGGATGGAGCAGGCCTGGGCCTCAATCTTTCATTTTTTTTTTCTGCATCATTTTTTTCTACATCATATGGTTATTGTCTGCCCCTGTTCTCTTCCTAAAACATGGTGCATAAAACTGTAAACATACAGACATGACATCATAAGTAGTGATAAAATTACATACTGGCCAAGTCGATTAATCAGCTAATATTTGGCCATTTTTTTTGGCTGTTTGACCAATTAATAGAAGTGTTACCTCTCTCTATCAGTTTCAAAATCTACCAACAGCCTCATTAAATGGAAGTGGATTTTCATTTTTGCCACCAAATATGAAAATGTCTTTTCCATACAGTTACAATGAAGTCTGGATCTTTCAAGCTTCTAAATGTTTAAAGATTTGTTCAAAAGATTTGACTTTTTTTTTTTTTTTTTTTTTTTTTTTGTAAACTGTGCCTGTAAGACTTTAATTCAAAAATAACCCTGTTGCATCGTTATGACTATGTCCTCTATTCTCTCCTATCCATTACCAAGCTCTACAAGAGCTAGCATTTAACAAACACACTCTAGCACTTTGCTTTTAAGAGATTTTTAAAGAATAATCGGAAAAGTCCTTCTGCTATGAGATTAAGTGTGATTGCATGATACAAGGTTATCTTTTATCTTCCAAAGTAAATATAAAAGTAGCTTCCATTATTTTAAACCATTATTTTGAATTACAAAACTCAAATATGATAAAAAACAGGTTCCTTGAGCAAAGCTGCATACCATCTATTATACCAGGAAACTGAATTACCTCTTTTTTGTTGCCATCACATGAAAACAAAGCCTGGGCAAACTGAACGAAATATAAGTTAACGAAAGCCTTGACTGAATGATTAAAGCAACACATTGGACTGCTTAACAACATGTAATGATACTATCTCATTCAAGAAATGAAACAATACTGCATAGAGCAAAAACACACATTGAACACAGCATTTCAAAAATTAGCACAAGTACATCTGACATTTACAGAAAAAAAAAAAATCTGAACATGAAAGAAATCAAAACATTAAGCTATAGACCTCCACTGAGATCATATTAAAATAAGCATTTTTCCCCATATCTACAACAACTAAAATGACCTTCCTATACCACATGCACCTTTGCTAAGCTAAATAATAATAATACAAATGAAAGATTACAGAAACAATAAATAAGCATTTCTTTATCTACCTCACTGTAATCGCCCACTCGCTTGGATTTGTAGTTAACTGGAAAAAACAAATTAGCTTCCAAGGTCACTCGTGGATGCAGCTGTGTAATTGAGCTTTCCCAGAGGATCCATAAAAGAGGCCCATAAAAAGGATCCATTGCTATTTTACCATAGATAACAAAATCACAACGGTGTGGGCTTGATAGGGCAGTGTGTTCAGACGTTTGTGTGTCGGTAAGTGGGTGTGTGAGGGAATAACAAAACACCTTGCGATTGAACTCTGACAGTTCCCAATTCACTGGTTTCTACATATTATTCACATTTGCATGTTCATGTGCTCTCGATTCAATCCACCCGCTGTCAAGAGTTTTGCCTGTGGACACTTACGCCATTCATAATCTTGAAATGAATGTGCTGCGTGTTTATTTTTGACTGAAACTAATTCTCCCACTGAGCATCTTTCTATTTGCAGTGACAGAATGGATCACAGGCATCAACTGTTTTTAATGCTAAACAGATCACAGCATTAAGGCATTCACATTCAGGGCTACTTTATGTCCTTCTGTGCTGCTGGTTAAGTAGGCAATACGAGTTTCATAGAGGACTTAAGTAACCGCTTTATTCGCCAAACGACCTTGTAGGAAAAGAGTCTGCAATGACTCAAGATCTGGAGGTTAACAAACATGTAATTACAAACAAACTTTAACAGCTTTTCATCCTGAAGAGCGTAAAATTACTGAATTGGAAGGTTTACAGTGTCATAATAGTGTGTTAAGAAGCATTCAAGATTTTCAGTGTACTTTGTACATGGTACTTGTACATATGACAATAAACAAATTTACTTTCGACTTAAAATTATGTTTTAAGTGCAGTAAACATAGATCCACTTTTCAATCGAAAGACTCGAGCTATGAATGGTTGTGTTATATGTGAAGATGAGAAACAAAGAGAGGAATTTACACTTAGCCACTTCATGCATTTTTAACGACTGGATATTTTTCAGATTATGAAAAGATCAAGCATAATTGTCCCCCAAGATGCAACAGAGAAACACAGTTTTTTAATAGACAACATTACTCATTCCACATGGAATTACTTCAGCATACGCATGTTTGGATGCCAAGCATTCCACACGTGAGCAAGCAAACGTGGATGAGATACGTATAGACCAACAGCGAAAAAATAAAAATAAAATTAAGATAATATAGATAAAATATTAACAAATATTGATACATATTACTTTTAATATGTATAATATTAAATAAGGTGAATTTAATAAATAAATCACAAAGATCTGCTGCTTAAATGTAGTCTTGTAATTCACAAAAAATATATTTTCTGCCTGACATCATCATCATCATCATCATCCTCCTCCTCCTCATCATCATCCTGAAAGTAAACTGTTTAAAGAGTAGATTGGATTTTGTAGAGACACGTTTCTATATATTATATAAAGGTAAATTGGTCAAAACACATTAAGTGACCAAGTGTAACTATCACGATAGTAATAATTTCACCACAGTGCTACAAATGCCACATCAAATCCACAACAGTGCCCAAGTAAATCCACAAGTAAATCCAAGTAAATTCTGAACTGAAGACCTATAAAGCCATCTAATGATTCAGAGAATTATCTGAACAAATGAAGATTGTAGCAACTCATGCACATTCTCCATGTTTAACAGATTGTACCCGTAAAGCCAGTGGCAAAGCATTTGACAATGTCAGCACAGAGCTTTCATTCAATAGCTCACAGTCACTCAAGGATGAATAAGAAACAGGGAGCAGAGAAAAATGAATTGTATGCCGTTACGTAACAGTGTTGATCATATTTCATTCACATCTATCTATCTATCTATCTATGTTTCTAATATATATATATATATATATATATATATATATATATTTTTTTTTAAACTTTCTATTCATAAAAAAATCTTGGAAAAAAAAAAAGAAAAAAAAAAAAAAGATAAGAGCACCAAAATCTGCATGTTATAATAATTGAATAAGTGATATAATACACTGAAGACTAGAGTAATGGCTGTTAAAATCAAATCAAAATCTTTTTTTTTTTTTTTTAAATGGTATTAATTTCACAATATTACAGTTTATGCATTTTGATCAAATAAACGCAAAAACATTTCTTTCTAAAACATAAAAAAAAAAAAATCATACTAACCAAAAACTTTTGCTCAAAAAACCAAACAAAACGTTTTGCTTAGTCTTTTTGATCATTTTTAATATGCATTAGATTAATATTTATTTAAACCACCATGCATTTTACCAAAAATAATATAAAATTATGTACAACAAATACAAAAAAAGTATATGAAAATATAAATTATTCAGTATACCTAAATACTGATTTGTTCAATATAACAGGGTACTTTTAATGAGTAGATTGAAAAACTAAAATAATAAAATTCTCAGTCCCACTTTATATTAGGTGACCTTAACTACTATGTACTTATATCAAAAAATAAGTACAATGTACTTATTGTGTTCATACTGTATTGCAACTCACTTTTGCTGCTATTAAGGTGGGATACAGGTAAGGTTAGGAACAGGTTTGGTGGTATGGGTAGGTTTAAGAGTGGGTTAAGGTGTAAGGGATGGGTTAACAGTTTAATTCTAAATGTAATCACAGAAATTAATCACAGATGTAAATACATGCAGGCATTTTTTAAAATATAAGTACAACATAAAAACATACATGTGCACAATAAGTGCATTGTACCAAATTTTTTATTTAAATGTAAGTACATGGTAGTTAAGGCCACCTAATATAAAGTGGGACCACATTCTCAATAGTTGTAGATTTAAAACAAAAAGTAAGCACCATCTAATTTTAATTTGCGGCCTTCTCTCTTCGTCTTGGGCCAAAAAGAGAGTCTCAGAGATGAAGGCTGCGATAGCAGTGGGGTGGAAAGCACTAGCTGAGTCCTCTCTGAAACACAGTGACATCCATTTGCCTACTGCTACATGAGTTTGTGTACAATAAAGGGGCCGCTGACAGTGCAGTGTGCATCCACTACTACAGATACTGCTTTTTGATATTTAGGGGCTACTCTTACAGTGCTTTTTCAGACCCACGCAGCAGGGGCCTCTCTCCCACAGTCGCTTCTCTTTCTATGTTGAGGGACGTGAGAGAACCGGCGCAACATGAAAACACACCAGAAAAACACACAGTCGACGTCTATATCTGTGTCGGCATCCCCCCGGTCCGGCCTCAAACCGAGCGCGGGTACTTGTTTATTTACACGAGTCTGTGCGCAAAAAGCAAGGATGCTTGGGAAAACACACCGCGATGTCTTCTGCCCATGTGAAGATTGACATTTATGGTGTTTATGAGTTATAATTTCAATGTTTAGCACATTATGTATTAGAGTTAACGATTCCGCACTGTCGCTTCTCTGTGATGTCGCGCTTTATGAAGATGGATTCAAATGGATGGATTGTAGGGGGTGGGTCGGTTTGATAGAGCTATCTGCTGAGGAGCAGCTGAATGCACCGACTTTATGAGAGCTTACCCCCCTCCTTCCCGAAGCTCTCGGCACACAGGCCCCCGATGATAAACGACGAAGCCGCCACGCAAATGTCAACAGTAAACCCGAGACGGAGTTGTCAGACTTAGCCAAATAAAAAGAGGAGGGATAGAGAGACATTAACCTGCTGTTTACAGGAAGAAGGGCTTGTCCAGACAATACTAATGCACCTTGAAGTCATACATCAAAATTCTCAACATGTCACATGCTGTCGACACCTCTCCAGGAGACCAAAAAAAACAAATAAACAAAAAAAAAACATAAAAGGGCAAAGGTGCATATCGGGGGGGATTCAGAAACATGCCCCCTAGGAGATAATGTTTCGTTATTGCGTCTAGTGAAGGTAGTTTCTCTGTGCCAGCCCAC
Organism: Tor tambroides; assembly: GCA_021397915.2. Lineage (NCBI taxonomy): Eukaryota > Metazoa > Chordata > Actinopteri > Cypriniformes > Cyprinidae > Tor > Tor tambroides. The sequence goes on along the minus strand of JAFVLL020017642.1, from coordinate 10,630 downwards.
TGGTTATGATCAGTATCACAACAGCAAGATTATTAGATCTTCTATCATCCATCTACATACTCATCATGCCTTGAGAGGGAATTTGGCATATTAGCATATATCCAGCACAAAAATATGAACTGATTACAATCTGCCCCCATTGCTTTCAGCGAGTCAGAGGTCTGCTAGCATGTTCGCACATAAATCACGCTAGAACCTTAACATCCAAATGACAACACGTTACATTACATGAGATTAAAGGTGAAGTGTGTAATTTATGCAGCATTAGTGGCACCAAACAGAATTGAGGGGAAACAAAAAACAAACAAACAAAAAAAACTGGCATGAATTTTCAGTCTGAATTTCAATTTGTATGCTAGTTAGTGCAAGCTGGTGGAAAAGCAGTCACTTTGGTCTTAAGCACATCATCCAAAATACAACACAGAGTGTTGAGAATTTCTAAAAATTGTGCACACTAAATTGAGTTTGGGCACATTATTGGGGAAATATTGAATTTGTTTATGAATAAATAAACAGAAATCTCACTATATTACTGTTAAACTGTAAAATATGTAAAATATGCCATAATGTAATTTAAACAATAACATTTTGAAAACAATACATTTATTATTATTATTATTATTAACAACAGTACAATTCCAATAAGATTTAATTTTCTTTATTTTATTTAAATTATAAAAATTAAATCAACAGAAGTTAAAACATTATTATTATTATTATTATTATTGCTACAATTTATTATTATTATTATTATTATTATTATTATTAACAACAGTACAATTCCAATAAGGTTTATTTTATTTAAATTATAAAAATTAAATCAACAGAAGTCTCACTATATTACTGTTAAACTGTAAAATATATAAAATATTCCATAATTTTGTTATTATTATTATTATTATTGAATGTACAATTGCAATGTTTATTTAAATTATAAAATTAAAATCAACAGAAATCTCACTATAATACCATTAAACTGTAAAATATGAAAAATATTTTATAATGTATAATCTTAGTAGTAGTAGTAGTACAACAACAACAGTACAATTACAGTAATATTTATTTGTTTGTTAGAGCTTTTATTTTTGGTGGAAAACCACAAGGAAATGAGCAGATTTATAAACCATTTTTGTTACAAACTTAGGTAAATGTTGACTTAAAGGTTCACCCAAAAATAAAAATTGTCATCACTCACTCAGATTTTAAAACAAAATGGAGCTAACTTTCATTGTATAGACACAAAAAAGTTGAAACTACACTAGTCCGGTGATAAAAGACACAAGATAGGTGTGTCTTTCAATTATGCAGTCTTCAGATGTGAAAAAACAGACATGGGATAAAGAAAACAAAATATACAAAAACAAAAGAGTTTGTATCCATAGTGCAGCACTTGGTGAAAATGTTTGAAAGAGTTTGTAACATGATACTGTTGAATCCAAAAGTGTTTTGGCTTGTGCTGTCATCTATTATACTCTTTCATCAGAAGAATGAAGGCTTGAGTTGTGGGGATAGAAGATAGACTGGTATACCCTTGTGGGTATTAGTGTGGAGAGGCACAAGAGATCATAATCGCTCTTCCCAGAGTTCTTCTTGATTGGATTTTGTCCATAGCTTATTCTTCGGTGTGCATGCATGATATTATCATTGGCTTCTTTCTCCTCCTCAGTGTTTTCTGTCTTCATTCGGCTTCATTGATTTATATTTTTTTAATGTTACATCTCGTACTCTGAGGAAAGTCAGAACGAGCTAAAGTGAATCAACTGTGATACATATTAAAGTGATCAATCACCCAGACCATATGGATCCGCTGTGCGTGAGTCTGTGTATGAGACAAATGAAAGATTGCAGTCGAGAAAGAGCACAGTGACAGAAAAAAAGAAAACTCCAGACCCTTGAGTTACATGAGCTGAGCGAGTGATCCGTTTAGATGGTGAAAACGTTGGAAGTGACGTAAAATGAGCGCATGACTTAAAGCAGGACAAGTGCCATTCAATACTGAAGACCCTTATAACAGATCAAATACGATATACATCCAGCTGAGACACACTGCAGGTGCACATGGGAGCACAAAACAAGTGTCTAAGGAAACAGAAAAGGCTGGATAACGGAGATGAATGATTCTAGTGCAAGCTTTAAGATAATCTAGGAAGATTATAAATATGTATAAAATGTATGTTTAAATATGTACGCCTTTACATAGAAAAAATGCATAAAGTGCCATCACATCAATTTACTGCAGGTGTCTACATCTCTGACAAAATCATCTTCCTAAAATCGCAAACTGGGTCACTATAATGCTTTTGGCAAACTCCAGGCATGCTTTTGCAAGGCTCTTTTTTGATCTTCTGTTATAGCACCCCATACAGTGCAGTGCTATGCAAAGCTCTTGATATGTTTGACTCGACTCCACTGGCTTCCTTTAAAAATGTAAAAAAAAACCTTTATAGGCAACTTTATAGGCAACCCTTTTAATAGTTGTATTATTCATTATAACATCTGTCCTTCATATTCACAAACCAAATAATAAGCCCTTACTCTTAAATCATGGAAACTGAAGTCAATTGTGAAGCATTTATGTCCTCGTTAAGGCTTTTTTTGTCATGCAACACAAGTACTGAATATGTATGCAAACAGCATATTTCACTGTCAGTGTCACAATGTGCAGCGTTGGAGTGCTGTGAACAATGTGTTTTATTTATGCATGTATTTGAAGAGTTAATTTGCAAAAACAATTAGCTCCATTTTTATTTATTTTCAGAAATCATGTTTTTTTTTTGTTTTGTTTTTTGTGCATTCCAAGTAATATCAATCAACCTGCAGTTGGTTTGTTTTTATTAAGTAATAAGTATACAGGTAACTTACAAAATTAAAGTTCATTGAAAGCATGTTTTTATATATTACAAGTTTGTTTTATAGCAAAAGCAGATAACTCCAACAGTTGTTTTTTGGCAAAATCAGATAACGTCACATTTCATGTTTCAGAGTTAAACAACAAGACTGGTTTTATCTTTGTAATCTCCTCAGCCGACAATGTCGACGCCTGACAAACGTTGTTGCGATCATAGACTGTATGGTTGTGATTACACGCAATACAGGGAGCAGCTCTTCCCTCACCATTGTAACGTGCTGCTTTTGCAAGGTTCCGTGAAAAAAGTTTCAGCTTTTATTTTCCTTTGACACCCTGAAGAAGATATCACGGGTTCATCAAGTTGAAATTATCCATCCTCGATCACTTTTAGTCAGCTTTAATGAAATTTCTTCTGGATTTAAGAGTCTTAAAATTCTTCATTAAGGTTTAATGAATCATTTGTCTAATATGTTTTATGAATACAGTCTTTGAAATTGGCTTTACAGTCTTAGTCACAACTAATGAAACTACATCCACAGTAAAGTCAAAAATGTGGAATACTGTACATTTTTTTACGATGGTGCTTACTTATTCCATCCATGACAATATTAGCTACTTTATTCATCCCTAAGGGGAAATTTAGTGGAAAACAGCAGTAACATAAAGTGAGCATAATACAGCCATCTTTGAATTCAACAGCATAGCAGGTTGTGATTCAATTAGCACTATAAAGTTTTCCCTAAAGCCTTTTTTTATTATTATTAATATTAAAACTTACCAAATTTGTTGGTAGCACTTTGGGTTTTAGAAAAGCGCATTATAAATAAAATGTATTATTATTATTATTAAACATGCTGAGAGCTTTGTCATCTGCACCCACTCACAGCCACTCCCACTCCCAACAATTTGTCCCACAGACAAAATAAAAGGGTCTGCGAGCACAAATTGAGCATTAAACCATGGACTAGATCAGGGGTGTCAATAATACGGCCCGCGGGCCGAATACGGCCCACAAAGGTGTCCAATCCGGCCCGCAGGATCATTTGAACAATAAAATAAAATAATAAATAAAACAGTATTTTGAAAAATTAAATAAAGTTTATTCACTACAATATTTCATTTTGACATAGATGAGATTTTGCGGGACGATGCGGAAAACGTGAGAGACAGATACATTACTACTGTTATGCTATGTAAATACTGATTTACATCCGTTTGTCATATTTATGTTTCTGAGCGCGCACATGTAAAAGAGCCGTTTTGTGTGAGAGTGAAGAGAATCCACCTGTGAGAGAAGAGATTTGTGCTCGCGCATTTTGATGCGGCCTCGCAATAATGCGCTCTGGACATTCGTCATTAAAATAAGGCCATAGAAACCGCCTCAAACGAACTATTAAAATAAGAAAGTTATGTCTGAAAGCTGCACCGATTTTTTTTAATTGGTTAAAATGAATAACGTGTTTTTCCGTGTGCGCTCGACCATTTCCGTCGGTGGTGCTCGCTTGATAAGGTTTGCACATCCTGTGCATGAAAACTATGCCGCAAAAAGAATGAATAAACTTAAAAAATAAAAAAATAATAAAAAAAGGCAAAAGAACGTATCCTACGTTTTTTTAATGGTGTGCGAACTGACATTTTGTAACTTTGCAAGTTTTTCAGTGCCGGATAAAGGCAATCAGAAAACAGTTATAATATAATTCAAGATATGGAGGCAAAAAGGCCTGTAAGAGTCTTTAAATATTTATGTCATGATGGTTAATGTTAACTATAGCAAGAGTGTTGCTTTCCTGAATGTCAGCACGATCGCAAATGAATTGATTTTATACAACAGCTCAACAAGCAAGATGCTAGTATTAAGGGTGTTACATTTTAGTCACAATGCTGTCTGTTTATCTCTGTCTCGGCGATGAAAATTTTTAACAAAGCCGGAGTAAGACCATTTTTTTCGTCTCCGAGCAGCAGTGTGTATTTTGTTACTGAATGAATCTGTCTTTTTGATCAAATCATTTGAGTCAATGATTCAGTGCCCATTAGACAATCACTAGCTTCATTTCTAAATGAATCAAACGTTTTGAACGAATGAGTCAATGGATCGCTCATTAAGACGGAGACTTGCTGTCATCTACTGGCGGCTTGTGTCATATTTATTTATCCATGACAGCCTTAAACAAACCATCTCAAAAACACACTCGGCAAAATATGGTAATTATTAATATTATTATTATTTTTATTGTGTCAATATTGCACACCCCTAAACTAACATAGCATCATTTTTGAAAAAAAAAAAAGGTTTCCTAGATTTTTTTGTAAATTATATCATAGTATGTATGGTTAATATTATTTGTGATTTGTGAGCAAACTAGGGTTTAACAGAAGGTAATTCGGCCCGCATAAGGGGACATTTTCTTCGATCTGGCCCTCAACCTAAAATGAGTTTGACATCCCTGGTCGAGATGCTCTGTTCACACCTAAAACACCATCTCTAATTTCAAAAAAACACTCACATCATAAGAGTGTAGATATTTCGGTAACACTTTATTTTAGGGTCTCAACTAGTTGCTTATTAGCATGCACATTACTGGAATATTAGCCATTTATTAGTACTAATTAGGAATTTATTGAGGGAAAAGTCGTAGTGAATAAGTGCTCCCTATTCGATATTTCATATGAAAGATTAGGTTCCACTTAGCAAAATAATAAAATACCAACACTGACATAAACCTTAAAATGGAGATTTATGTACTAAGCAACTTTATCAAACTTTTTTTCAAAAAAATTCAAAGCACTTTCTAGGAGGCAGCTGCCGGTGGTGAATAAATCGACTGATATAACACTGCATCTGGGGCTCTTTTCCACTAAAAGTGTTGCATTCATAAAAATGCAACCTTTTAAGTGTTTTAAAAAGGTGTGAATCTACTACATACATTGATCTTACATTAGGTACTTCTGATGAAACAGGCTAGAATGGCAGCAGTGATACTTATTCTCCCCCCCCCCCAAAGATGCTCGGGGTACAAAACTACTACTGATGCAGTCTAAGCTGAATCACTCAGCAAACAGCAGCAAATAATCACCCACTCATCTGACCTATTTGTTGGTTTACAGGCTGAATCTTCAGCTATGTAGTTTCCAGAGGAAACTGCTGCAATCTGAAAAAAGAATGTCAGTTAATTAGGCCAAGATTAAGAAAACAGCGCCACTGTTGTTAATGTTCCCTCATTAATTCTACAGCCTCTGGAAAGACAGCAGACTACAGTACAAGAGAGGTGGAAGCGGACAAACCAACAGCCCCTAAAATGAGTATTTTTGCTGAAGTTTTAACCTGTTGTGATCTACTTTTCAACTGGAAGCCATGCTGACAGCATTAACAAAGGACATGGATTGCACAGCTGGGTTCTACCCAAAAAAAAGAGAAAACGATTGCTGGCACAGATCCTTTTGGCAATGCATAATTGCTTCTCCAAAAAGCCCTGCATGTGTGTATGAAAAAAAAGTGAAAGAGAGAGGGTGCTTCCACATAAATGTGCACTGATCTATGGTGTACGTCTTTAATCAGACACGACGAGAACCAAAAAAACAAAAAAGCTTCTCTAATAGCAATGGAGTTCTCCATGCATGACTAATGGTTAAGAGAAGCCATCCCTCTGGAGCTCATCAGCTCAGTGTTTGTACTCCCACATCCTCCCATCACGGTTAATGATGGATATCTCCAACCCCTCCAGACTTCATGCTTATAGTGGTACCAACGTAACGAGCTCCATCCTTACACTCTCAATGTGGCAGAGGGAGACAGAAGCAGCTGGTTTGAGCTAGCACTGCTAATACCAAAAGGAATCAGAAGAGGTGAAACTAGCGAGCAATGTATGAATATGGATCCGTCTGGGTCAACCCTGCCAGGGTTGCTGTGCAGTCTGTGTGAGGGTCCCTAAATGGATTAAGAATGGATTTGTCCTGGAATTTGACATTGCTTGGCACTGAGCAAGATTTAATATGCCGAGAAAAAGATTGCAGATAAAGATATACTGTACTATAAAGCTCTTTATTTAAACACAAAATTCAAGGGCATGATGCTTTATGTCTGGAGGAAAGCAAAGTAATTATGAAAAAAGGAATAGTAGATGTGGGGGGTTTTACTGAAGAGGCTTTCCCTGGTAGTTGGGATTCTGTGCTTTTCACTATTAAAGCCCTGGGTTCAATTCTGGAAATGTTTTGGGTGAAATGGTGTAGAAAATCTCATTCTAAAAATGGATTCTTAATGAGTTTAATTAATCTTTTTAGACTTCTTGTTCAGTAAAAATGCATTAAGATGCACAAGTAGATATTTATTACTTCTAACTTAAATCAAGTGGGGAAAAACTACAGTAACAGTGGACTAGGACAAAATAACCTTGTATTTTGGTAGATAAGGTAGTACTTTATTTTACAGTCCTGTTCCTCATGTACATACTACACTATATGGACAAAAGTATTGGGACACCCCCTTCTAATGAACGGGTTTGACTACTTTAGCAATTTCTATGAGTACAAATCTAAACGTTAAAGCATATAATGATATTCTAGGGAACTGTGTGCTTCTAATTTTTCAGTTTGGACAGGACCCTTTTCTATTCTAACATGACAATGCCTCTGTGTAAAAGGCAAGGTTCAAAAAGAAATGATTGATTCAGTCAGTGTGGAAGATCTTGACTGGTCTGCAGAAAGCAAAGTCTTAATTCCAGCTGAACACCTCTGGTGTGACTTTAAAACGCAGACCTTGAGCCAAAAACTCATCACCAAACACCAATGACTTGTACATATGGGTACAGTCATTTTAGACACTTCCAAAACTGTTGCAACAGAGATGGAAATACAATTTTTAAATACATGAATTATGTTTCCATCGTTTTTGCCACAGTTTTGGAAGTGCCTTTTTCTGTTCTAAAGAAAGGGGTGTCCCAATACTTTTGTCCATATAGTGTTCGTACAAGTCATTGGTGATTGATGATGAGTTTTTGTAATTACAATAACTAGGTATTAAACCTGAACCTACCCCAAACGTAACCCTACACCATGTAGTTATCTTACAGTACTTTTACAGTACTGTATTACAGTACTTTCTTAGGTAAGTACACATGCTGTAAAATAAAGTGCAACCAAAGATACTTAATAGTAATAAAAGGGCATAATGTTTTATTTTTATTTTTAATTATTCTTTTTTTTTTTCTGAACAACTATCTTACATAATCAGCTTCTTAAGTATCTTATTTTAAGGACTCTCATATATTTTAACTGGAATATAGGACAAAAAAAACTCATGACAGGCCATAATAAGTACGGCATGACAAAATATTGTATTGCTTGGATCATATCAAAACAAGTGACTTAAAATGTAAGCCGTATTTAAATCTTCACATTTTTTTTTTTAATTTTCAAAAATCCTATTAAATTCAGGGTTAGGTATAGGCTGTCTGTGACCCTGCAAAAACCATTTTGGGTCACGACTCACCAGTTGAGAACAACTGCAGTAATGATATGGGTCTCAATGTATCATGGAAAAAAGAGAAGCCATCAGTGCTTTAAAAAAAGCTCCAGGTTAACTTGTCATTCCAAATTGCCTCAGAAAGCTGCCTGTACACCATGACCTCAAGGGTTTTCTCTAGTAGGTCGGCTGTGTATTAATCAGTTATGTGAGTAGTGAAGTGACCACATAAGCGTGCGACATAAACATTATATCAGCTGCCACTTCAGGCCGAGACAACGAATGACACTCCGTCCCCAAGCTCCAGCTACCGTCAGCGCACTTGACTTTTGCCAGAGACAATGGAAGAACTATAACAAGCATGATGACATATTTGTTTCATTTAATGCAATGTCTAATATCCGTGAAAGATGAAGGGGAGCTGTTTCTCTAGCACATGGAGATACAGTAACTTTTTTTTTTTCATTTGTTCTCCTGCCAGGGCGGACCAGTTCTGAAAGCTCAATTTTCTACCATCCCTACTTCTTCAAAGAAAAAAAAAAGGAAGGAAAGTTTAAATAAAGCTTTTAAAAAGGTAACAGGCGATACAGTGGACCTGTATAAGCTTCCTCCTCCCCTCCATCGCATTTATTCCGGCACCAAGATAAGAGTGGATTAGAGATCAAAGGTTCCCAGAAAGGAGCCGCAAAATGGCTCCAGATCCTCGCTTTCTCAAGCAAGACACTGAAAGGCGCAAGACAGGAATTGGGTGGCTTGAAATATCACTTTCAAACTGACTTTTTTCCATTTTCTGTACTCAATGCCCAAATCGATCCCTACACTGTGGGCATTTGACACAAGTTAAAGAACTAGGGTGCGTCAGATGCCATGACAACCCTTAGTTTCACCCCCGATGTTAAAATGTTGTCCTATCTTTGTTTAATGTGTTGAAAGACCTGTAAATGACCAAAGACTTCCCCTCTGGCTCACTCAGGCATTTCTGTAACACTTTCCTTTTTGGTGGAGTGGTCTAACATGACAACTTTTGGCTCAACCGAGGGTGTAAATTTAGTGGCGGTAATACCTGTAATAAGTGGTTCAGCTGGTAACTGGTTTGTCCAAACAAGGAAAGATGGAGCGGTTGGGAAACCTGTTTGGAAAACCTGTTGCTATTGGTGCCGCTGGTGCACAGAAATAAAAAACATCACCATTAAACCTTTTAAACCCAGCGGTTACAATTTGTGACAAAAATTTAAGGTTGAAAGGGTCTAAAAGTAGAAAGAAAAGGTGGTCTTGATATTATGTGGCATCAGCCATTTTTTTACAATAGTTACATGATTAGAGCTTTTTTTATTCCTGTTTACCCTCAGGAAAATTATATATGTCAAAGTTTCAAAAAAGCTTATAAAACTCATAATAAAGATACAACAATTGGCACATACACTAACATTCAAAAGTTTGGAGTCGGGAAGATTTTTGAAAGTCTCATATATTACTAATACAACATTTATTTGCTCACATATACAGTAAACACAGTGATATTGTGAAATACTATTACAATTCAAATCAAAACTTTTCTATTTTAATATATTTTAAAATGAAATTTATTCCTGTGATGGCAAAGCTGAATTTCAGCAGCCAGAAATCATTATATCATGATGATTTGGTGCTCAAGAACATTTCTTATTATAATCAATGTTGAAAAGAGTTGTATTTTTAGGATTCTTTGATGAATGGTAATATACAAGAGCAGCATTCATTTGACAGATGTTTTGTAATATTATAAATTATTAATATTACAGAGCCTACTTTTTTTAAAATAAGCAATTAATTATGTCCCATTTTGAAATTGTAGATTAAGCAAAACTTTTCAAGTGAAACTTATATACAATTGGCTGATCACATTTTATTGCAACATCATGCTTTATAATGAGCAACTGTGATCGCTTTCCCACTCTCTCATTCCTTTGAAGTAGGAGCCCACCGCAAAGGGCCGGTCTAATCGGCTTTACGGGTCACTGCAGTCAGCAGGGGTGGAGGGGTTGGGTTGGTGGGATTTGGACGATAGGTGAGGACAAGTCCACTTAAAAGGCCAATTTTTGAGCAAAAGGGCTGCTATTACAGAGTTCACCATTTACAAGCTTCAGCTTGACATCCAGGAGTCCTCCGGTTATCTGTACCGATGTGACAGCACCAAATTACCTACACGTATATCCTGAGAGGACAGACTGGGTATAAGGGACAACTATAAAGTTTAAAACTATCGATGCGGTATTTCAATGTGGAGTTCAAAGACAAAGAGGCGAAAGCAAAGCATTTTTGGGAGGGCAGAGGTGGCAGGTAGG
>JAFVLL020017641.1:0-11238 GCA_021397915.2 Tor tambroides | reverse complement strand
AACTGAGCCGGGGGCCGAGACGCCTTGGCAAAAAAAGAAAAGACTGGTTTAAGCTGGAGAAGAATTCACTTTGATTTGACCTCCAGAGTGAAGAGGAGATATAAACAGCCATGATGCGTGCCGCGTTTGCTTCCTGACGCCTATCACCTAATGCCGGCGCATCGTATGCAAAATTCATACTTTTGTATTATGTAACAACACAAATATTGACTTAATTTGGAGTAAATGCAATAAGAAGTGTCCTTGTCTGGCCGGTAACGTATGCGAATGTGTATGCGTGAATATTTATGCTATGGGTTAGTGCGCTCCCAGACTTCACGCTTATTTGCATCAAATCTACGTCCAGATGGATGCAGCAGGGGGGTTTGGATCGTTCACTCAAAGATGCATCCAAACAATCATCTACTTCTCTTTTTACAATCCGACTGATACTAAATGTACAGCATTTGGTGATCTACTGTATCAGTGGTATTGTCTATGGTTGCACAAAGTGCAAAAAGTGTACAGTACACAAATATAAATTGTGCCAGAATACATTACTGTTCAAAGTTTGGGGTTTGCAATCTTTTTGAAATATCAAGCCGCTTATGCTCATCAAAGCAGCGTTTAACTGATTAAAAATACAGTAACATTTTTAAATAACTGTTTTCTATTTGAATATGTTTTAAAATGTAATTTATTTCTGTGATGCAAAGCCGAATTTTCAGCATCATTACTCCAGTCTTCAGCGTCACATGATCCTTCAGAAATCATTCTAATATGCTGATTTGCTGCTCAACAATCATTTCTTATCATTATCAGTGTTGAAAACATTTTTGTGGAATCCATAATGCATTTTTCACAGGATTTTTTTTTTCATAGGAATTTTCTGTAAAATTATAATGCCTTTATTGTCATTTTTGTTCAATTTAATGCATCCTTGTTGAATGAAGTCATTATTTTAAATCGTACTGACTCCAAACGTTTACTTGAAATGAATTTCAAATTAAAAAAAATAAAGTTTACTAAAATTCACATAAATTTTTAAAACGACGTGGAGGATTACAAAGATTCAGTGATCTCTTGGTAGACAGTTAATGTTAATCAGTTAAGTGTGCACAGCTATTGTTCGATTCTGATTATCTAAAAACACAAAATATTGGCTAATTATTTGGCCTGGCTGTGACACATATATAATTCTGTCATTAACTATGTTTTCATTTCTTTTAGAACATGCCATCAATCATCCAGTTCACAGTCTTACCTTGTATCCAGAGGACTTGATGTGGACGCCTCTCTTGGTGAGCGTGGACTTCATACGGATGAAGAAGGAACGTTCTAGAGTGTTATCCGGCGACAGAAGACTAGGGCTGTTCGACTCCACTGCAGAAACAAACAAACATCCTATTACAACATTAAAACAATACACAACTCACAGAGACGGCAAGATATCAGACTGCTTTAGTGAGTATGATGTGTAATATCTTCTCATTGAGTTTCTATCATCTCCTGGTAGACAATTAATGAAACAGCACAACCTGATAAGGGGGAAGGTGCTAATCAAACTCTGACAATGTTTTAATTGTATTTACTAATAGCATGAAGCGGACCCTCTGCAAACATGATAATTGCTTTAAACTCTACATGGCAAATGAATAAACCTCACCAGGCTGGTGTTAGATGTATTTGGCTCCATAGGAAATGGGAAAATGAAGTAGAGCGTAATTTAACAAACTTGATTTAGTAAAAACACCACTCACTTTTGCTTCAGAAAACATTTGAATTAATTACAATATATAATTTTCAATGACAGTGAACAAAATAATGTATTTCTCATACTATAATGCATCTCTTACCAGTTGGGAATGGAAAAAAAAAAAGACTTCAAGCATTGATTTTAACACAAGGACACCTGACGAACAAAGAAGGTTCTGCTAATTAGCTGTAACACGCTTGATAAGAGCCAAATTAACTGCACATTTTAACTTGTCTTGACATTCAACATGTTACAAACAGCCACCAGAGGAGGTTTAGTGTAAGAGCAGGACAGTATGAGAGCCAAAAACTGTTATCAAAACCTTTGTCAATTTAAACGCTGACTGTGTGAATGTACTGTATCTTTATTAGGGACAAATTATGTCATAATTATAGTCATAATTTGTGTTCAAATAGTAATCGTAATAATTTTTACACGGCAAGTACTGACATGCGTATATTTATTTCACTACAATCATAGTAGTACATTTTACTAATACAATTACATTTTCATAGTTAAGATTGAAAGACTGGGTCTTGGACATAAGTAAAATCTATATATAAGGCATTTGAAAAGTGACAAAAATAAATGAAGGCACAAAAAATTCTAGGAAAATTAAGTGAACGTTATATAACAAGAAGAAAAAAAAAACATTTAAATAAAATCAACCCCTGGGACATAAAAGTAGTTGAATAGACACTGTCATATGGATGGACTGGGTTTGGACTGCTGTATTTCCCCGTTTCTCTCTCTCTCTCTTTCTCACTTGCCCTTTTTTTCTCCTCCCTCTTTCTTTCTGAGAACATGAATTAAATGTCATTTAAAATCTAACTAGTCCTTTATCACTCTGGGGAAAAGGCAGAGCCATGTTATATTTAGTCATTTCATTTCTTTTGATTAAATATGAATTACTATGAAATTTTTCTCATCATCTAACACACAAGAATATGCCAACAGCTTTTTAATACACTATATAAGCACAAACTTCAGCTCTAAGAGTTTAATTCGCCTCTCTAATCCAATCACATCAACCTTATTTCTCTTATCAGAGATTCCCATTTTGAATTAAATGAGCTCATTAGTTTTAATCAAAGGCAGAGAGATCAAAACTTGCACTTAAATGCTTTAGATCAGAGCTGTCAGTCAAGCGTAGAGTTCTATTTGACTAAAACACAAGATCAGAGGCCGTTGCAACTCGCCGTTTTCATTAAGAATGAGACGGGCTTAAAGATATGCTGTCCTTTTTTGACACGTGCGGCGCTCGGACGGAGAGAGGTCATTTACCACGTGCCCTCTGCGACCTCGCTTTGCTGTTAATGACAGGAATATGAATTATACAGTAAAACCTTTGTGACACACGCTCGCGCCCCTGCCTGAACAATACGCTGAATTTCAGGATTTCCCTCGTGCCATTGAACAATAACAAAGAACGGGAATCCTGCCCACTTTGCTTTGCCAGAGATGAATAAACTATCACTACAAGTACAATAAGACAAAGTCAAGAATACAGTCAAACGCATAAATGAAGAGAGTTAATACAGTAGTAGATCACAGCAGTATTCATATCAACTGTACAACTCAACTCGCATTCCCATGAAAAAGATGACAGTTAAATATTTGTCACAAAACATATTACAACCAATGAACCTTAAGATTTAAAACTGATTTTTGTTTTAAAAAAAACTCATGCATTGAATATGCATTGCTTACTTGTCTATGAATGAGTGCATCATTTGGAAAGCATGATGTTTTTTTTTAAACATCTGATAAATTCCGTAAAGGAGAAACATCAGAAAAATGTCTGTTGAATGTTGTTCTGATATCCTGAATGTTGTTATAATGTTGTTTTATATGAGAAAACAATAAGAAAATGATCCAAAAAATGTAAATCTTCAGCATAAAGGTACACATCAAATTTTGACAATACTGTTTCTGTAAAACATTATTCTCAGTTGCATAGTATTTGATATACTGTCTAGCAGTGTAAAATGACATTTTTCTCATACGTCAGCTCTAAGAGCTTAATTCGCCTCTCTAATCCAATCACATCAACCTTATTTCTCTTAACAGAAATTCCCATTTTGAATGTCTATTTAATGTTGTTTTAATATCTATATAAGAAAACAAGAAAACACTACGAAAATGTAAATCCTCCACATAAATTTACAATTCAAACACAAATTCTGACAATAGTGTAGTGTTAGGGTAAAACATTATTTTCAGCGGCATTGTGTCTGTAAAGTGAACATCTTCTCATCATCTAACACACACACACACAAAAAATATGTATATAGACCAACAGCTTTTTAATACACTATAAGCACAAGCTTCAGATCTAAGAATTTAATTTGCCTCTCTAATCCAATCACATCAGCCTTATTTCTCAGATTCCCATTTTGAATTAAAAGAAAAATGTCTATTTAATGTTGTAAAAAAGAAAATGCTTTAATAATGTTAATCTTCCACATAAATGTCGACAACAAATTCACATTTTGACATAATTCTCAGCAGTGTAAAATGTGAAAACACATTTACTGTATGTCACCACTGCGCTGCATTAAAAAGTTTGTGTATTTATTCATGTCAAAAAACCTGTTGTTTTGTACACATATGAGCTTCCAGCACTTCCATGTTTGCAGTCCAGCAGGAAGCCCTGCGGCTGTAGGAATGTGGGCAGATCTGCTAAATCATCAATATCAGCCAATCCATGAGATTAAGGGAATCTGCTGCGTGTGTCGAGAGAGTCTTATATGTTCGATTTAAACCAACATCCCCACAATGCACCTGTGTTCCAGGAGAAGCACACACTTCAACTTTTGTTTTTGTGCTGTGTATATGAACTCCCTTGCAATCCAAGTGAGACAATAACACAAAAAACCATTCAAATCTAGAAAATTCCTCAGACATCTTCCTCATGGAAGAGAGTAGTTTTGTCATCCATGACGCTTTAAAATCGGCTCCTCGTATAAAACTGACAATATCAGACATGACTTTTTAAAAGGAAAATATTATTTATGTGGGACGGAGGTGAATTTATGATCTGGAAGGCCTTGGGATTAATTTTCTTGATGAAACCTTTGAGAATGAATGTGTCTGGGAGTAAATGATGAGATTTTAAAAGTATTACACTCCTCGCCGAGAATGTTGACCATCAATAACCACCTGGCAGGTCTGGAAGTCCTCGTCCGTACAGCAGTCCTCATGGTACACAGCCTACACGTACACGACACGCTCAGCGTATGACTTATAGGCCTGTAGGAAAGCTCGAGTACTCTGGCTAATATTCCTCAATTTACATTTATATAAATATTAGTACCAATTCAGGACGTCAGGCATTTACTGTACAAATAAATCAAGATTAAGCTGCTGGCCTTTCAGGCTTTACCACATTTCAAGAATGGTGTGAGGAACAGAGTCGTCCTGGTTCGAGTCTGACAGATGAAGGCTTTGCACTGTATGTTAGTAATAATGTATAACTCAAACAGCTTGCTCCATACTGAGATGTGGCTGGTGATTATTTTTTACAGGAGTACAGGAGAAGTCCTTTTAGAATTCAAGTCATTTGTATCACCATTTAACAGTTTGATTATGAAGCAAAACTTGAAGTAAATATTGATATATTTGATTAACTGTGATGAAATTGATTAATTAATTACTATATCATGTGATTCATTAAAGGGATAGTTCACCCAAAAATGAAAATTCTGTCATCATTTACTCATCCTAAACTTCATCCAAACCTGTATGTTTTGAACAAGAAAGTTTATAGCCAAACTGTTGATGGTAGCCATTGACTTACATAATATATATATATATATATATTTTTCATTCTATATTAGTCAATGCTACCGCCAACGTTAAAAGGAATAGTTCAGCCAAACATGAAAATGCTCTGATGATTTACTCACTCCCAGGCTGAAAAGAAAGATGTATAGCTCTTTCTTTCTTCAGCCGTAGAGAAATGAAGGTTTAACAATAAACTTACACAAAAAAGAGCATTCAAAATATGGACAGTGTTAATTCTTCACACTTGTCAAAAATGAAGCAGTTCTTTCCAATATGCATATTTCACACTAGACATTAGGAATTAAACTGAGCTGGACCAAGGAGAGCATTTGTAATTAAAAAGGATATAATATATATATATATATATATATATATATTTTATTTTTTTTTCTGAAAATGGCTGATCGTTGTGGTAAAGAAGGCCCTTATTTGTTGGCTGGGGTTTTATGGATTACTTTGAAGCTTTTGGACTGTCGAAAATGGCCTACGGTGAGCACCATTCACTTGGATTAGATGAAGAAAAATCCTGGAATGTTTTCCTCCAAAATCTTCATTTCTCTTTAGCTGAAGAAAGAAAGACCTATTCATTTTGGATGGATTGAGAGTGAGAAAATAATCAGGAAATTTTCATTTTTGGGTGAACTATTCCAAGTCCTAATGTTCATCTAGCCGATGTTTGAGTGCAAAGTGATTTTTCAAATCGGTTCTGAAGTAAATAATTTGGAGTTTCTGTGATGCATTCCTTCGAGACAGTGCTCACAATGCATTATACACAAGCCGCTGTTACAGACACTTAAATCTGTGATCAATATTTAATCCCGCAATAATGAAAAAGGGTTCCCCGGCAAGAAAAGCTCGGACGCGGGTCTGAGATGTCACCACGCTGAACTGCGAAACAAATGACACTTACGCTAAAGTAAACGCAGCAAATCTCTGGAGAAAACACTGTTTGAAATATGTTTGAGGAAAAACAGCCTGAAGAATCCAGACCACGCTGGATTTCAAATCCAATCTTGAGGAAAAATCATGCAAAAAATAAATAAATGAAGAAAGAAAACAATTATACGCACACAAAAAACCACAACAAAGAAACAGAGGCCATATGTGCTCTACAACAGGAAAAGGAAACGCATAAGGAAGCATACGGACGCAGAACTGCCCTCGTGATAAATGGGGTGCAGTAAAACTTTACATTGTACTATTTGTCTTATGAATAATCCATGCCAGAGACGGTCCCACACTTTACTGAATAAGAGCTTGTTTCTTCTCTCTTTCGTCCGCAAATAAACTTCAAAGACACTGTGGGTTCCTATAGTAAGTCAGGTGTGAAGGTTTGTCAGCACTCGCATTGCCTTGTCTGTTTTCTGATTGCTTTATGAGGAATCAGATGCATGTTGGGACGCTACAGCTGTATATCGCCACCGCAATTTCTCTTTAGAGGCAGATTAAAAACTAGAGGCTCCAGACGTGGATCGCTGGATCATGAAAAGCACCTGTGACAACAATAAAAACAGCCTCTTCTCAAGCTGTACTAAGCAGTTCTGTTTGGGATGTTTTACATTGCTCGATATGGACGGCTGCAGATTTAAACTAGATTTCTGAGTGGTGCTTGTTTGAAGGCTCGGGTGGTAAAAAGAGCTCATCCCTGAGTCTCTGTGATATTTTGGTCTCCAGATACAGATCGGGTCTCTCCTTCATTGCAAGTCTATGAGATCTTTGCCTGTTTTGCTGGCTGGAAAATGTAAGTTCGATAACTCAGTAAGTCTGCAGCATAAACAGTGCTGGACCATAGTAATGTTAAATAAGTTAAACACTATGAGCTTTAGCAAGCACCACGAATAAACCTTTTGCAGCTAAAATGTTCATTTGAAACAGGATTATTATTGTAAAACTAAAATGTAAACTATGACTCATTTAAAAATTAAATGAAAATGAAAAATTAAAACTAAAAGCATAAGAAAAAGTCAAAATAAACTAATAAACAACAAAATAAATTAAGCTATCCTCACAATGGTTGTTTACCAATCTTAAAATCAAAGATCTTGCTAATATTTAAGCTGAATCAATATTCATAAATCCTCAATTAATTCCTAATTTATAATCAGTCGAACTAAAAAAGAAGAAAAGAAAAAACTATGAAATACCCTATGAAATAAACTAATTTAATTTAAATGAATATATTTTTAAATAAATAATATACATGTTTTAATTATATATTTGGATTTGGGTGTCCGCCATGACACTCGCTGTGAGAAATACGGCAAGCGGAGTGATACATGATACAAACGGTGAAACGCTTGGAGGAGCTCTGTTGTCACTCTAATATCGCACTCTTATCAGCCAATCAGATTCAAGGACCAGAAAGAACTGTTGTGTGTATATACATATATATATAGAGAGAGAGAGAGAGAGAGAGAGAGAGAGAGCTTATTTTATATATATATATAGAGCTTATTTTAGAGCTTATTTTAGTTTAAAAACTAAACAAAAACACTGCAACACTATAATAACCTTGTAATTTAATTGAATTAAAATGATATCAATGCATTTCAGAGACCCTCTAATTGATCTTTTGCTGATAGAGAAAAAACAAGAAACAAGCTGTAGAGGGGAAAACAGGTGAAGACCAGCGCGTCTGGACTCCTGGAAGACGAGAGGAAAGGTCATGGAGTGAAAGATCGTCTCAAGAGTGAACACAGTCCATTCCAGCAGGCACATATGGAAGGAGTTTGGGAGAAGATCGTTGAGGTCACGGGAACATTGCAAAAAAAAAAAAAATGCATGGGGAAATCACCAGAATACAGATGAACGGACTGGTCATGGAGCAACATATCGTCTAGTAAACGAACAAACAGATTGAGGAGATGTGGCAGAACTGCCATTAGAATGACACCAAGAGAAGTGGTCTGTTTAAACAGAAGGAAATGAAGCTCCTGCCAGATGTCCCGGCACCCATTAGCAGCTAAAAGTGCAGGTGTCAGTGGCCTTTGGCTCTGTGAAGACCTCTGCGCTCTACACACTAAGAAAGCAAGTACACAGGCGTCAGGAGGGAACAGACAGTCTGACAGCTACACGTCACCTGATCGACTCTCTCAGAGTCACACCCAAACAGATCAGGTGCATTTGCTAAGATACTCAAAGATAAACTGACTGCAGGAAGTCTAAAAGAGTTTAAGAACAAACTAAAAATAAGCAGATTTTTATCTTTTCTGAAGAAAAAGCTACAGTTCTAGGCTTTTGTTTGTGGTTGTTATGCAGTTACTCTGGTGTTCTATGTGCTTTTTGCACATTGCTATGCAGTCGGTCTGGTGATCTGAATGAATGCACATTGCTATGGGGTACTAAATGTATAATACATTGCTATGCTGTTGCTATGGTGTTCTGAGTTTTGTTAGTATGTTGGTATGCTGTTGCTATGGTGTTCTGAGTTTTGTTAGTATGTTGCTATGGTGTTGCTATGGTGTTCTGAGTGTTTTAGTATGTTGCTATGGTGTTCTGAGTTTTTAGCACACTGATATGGTGTTCTGAGTTCTGTTAGTATGTTGCTATGGTGTTCTGAGTGTTATAGTATGTCGTTATGGTGTTGCTATGGTGTTCTGAGTGTTTTTAGCACATTGCTATGGTGTTCTGAGTGTTTAAGTGTGTTGCTGTGGTGTTGCTGACTGTTTTTAACACATTGCTATGATGTTCTGAGTGTCTTAGTATGTTGTTATGGTGTTCTGGGTGTTTTCAGCACATTGTTATGGTGTTGCTATGGTGGTCTGACTGTTTTTAGTACTAGTACTGTTTTAGTATGTTACTATGGTGTTCTGAGTGTTTTAAGCACTTTACTATGGTATTCTGGGTGTTTTCAGCACATTCTTATGGTGTTGCTGTGGAGTTCTGAGTGTTTTTAGCACATTGTTATGGTGTTCAGAGTTTTGTTAGTATGTTGCTATGGTGTACTGAGTTTTTAGCACACTGATATGGTGTTCTCAGTTTTGTTAGTATGTTGCTATGGTGTTGGTATGGTGTTCTGAGTGTTTTAGTATGTTGCTATGGTGTTGGCATGGTGTTCTGAGTTTTGTTAGTATGTTGCTATGGTGTTCTGGGTGTTTTCAGCACATTGTTATGGTGTTGCTATGGTGGTCTGACTGTTTTTAGTACTAGTACTGTTTTAGTATGTTACTATGGTGTTCTGAGTGTTTTAAGCACTTTACTATGGTATTCTGGGTGTTTTCAGCACATTCTTATGGTGTTGCTGTGGAGTTCTGAGTGTTTTTAGCACATTGTTATGGTGTTCTGAGTGTTTTAGTATGTTGCTATGGTGTTCTGAGTGTTTTAGTATGTTGCTATGGTGTTCTGAGTTTTTAGCACACTGATATGGTGTTCTCAGTTTTGTTAGTATGTTGCTATGTTGTTGGTATGGTGTTCTGAGTGTTTTAGTATGTTGCTATGGTGTTGGTATGGTGTTCTGAGTGTTTTTAGCACATTGTTATGGTGTTGCGATGGTGTAATGAGTTTTTTAGCACACTGATATGGTGTTCTGAGTGTTTTTAGCATGTTACTGTGGTGTTGCTATGGTGTGCTGAGTTTTTTTTTTAGCACACTGATAGAGTGTACTGAGTGTTTTTAGCACATTGATATGCAGTGGTTTCTTCAAGTCTGTTCACAAGTATTTAGGGTTAGTGGTTTGTTCAAATAAAAAAAAGTGTTTTGTTCAAGTTCACAAAACAATGTTTGTGAGAACATGCGGATTAAAATGACAAGTCTAATTTTGAGGTATATATTTAGACCTTTACAACCACTGAGTAGGACAAGAAATAAGTCAGAAATTGCTTTTTGCTATGTGCTGTGCATTTGTATGTATCTGATGTGCTTCAATGCAACAAAAGGTAATTTTTCAATTATAAATCTGGAGCTGTGGCTGAAACGAACTGTTTTCTGTGACACTGCAGAGGACAGTTCAAACCGAAGCTATAAAAGGTTTGTTGTTTTCAGACGCTGAAGGACCACTGCCTCAAATTTCAAGTTCTATCGATTCGACACAGTTGTGCTCTCCTCTGAAGTCATCCGAGAGTCGTATTCTTCAACCCTCTTTTTTCCCTGATATACATCAATAACAGATTTACTCACAAACAGCGTTAAAAATTAATGTATGTAGCTTGAAAGACTGAAAATATAAGCTATTTGTTTGTTTAAAAACGCATCAGAGAAGAAATGCTAATACATACAAGCACACAAACAAACGTTTCGGTGGCGACCCGTATGGTCTGTAAACATCTTTCGGGAGTTGTAGCCTCAGCAGACCTTCAGGATATACTTCTATAGCCACCGTGGCGTAGATATGTGTGTAATGTCCCTGTTTCCATAGCAACCCCATTTTGACATTCACTATAATATGTAGCTGACATCCATTCACACAATGCAACAATATATCTCTGCTAAAGAGGCAAAGCAACAGCAAAACACAAGACCTGAACCTTTAAAACCTACACCACGGCCATATAAATGTATGAAATACATAAAATAGATAGACTTTACACAGGATGTGACATGTAGGGATGGGAGGTATGACCAAAATATCAAATTATTATAGTTATTTTAATGCTGCATTTTATATAAAATATTTTCATATTTTTGATAATCGAAAAAAGATTAAATAATTACAAATGGAAAATCCTTCATCTAAAGTAATTTTTATCTATCTATCTATCTATCTATCTATCTATCTATCT